>APFE031476956.1:170153-182611 GCA_000404065.3 Pinus taeda
TCTTTATTTTCCTAAATATATCGCAGCCCGGATGGATGAAACTAGATCCGGGGTCTTCAAACTCGTCCAATCTTCGCCCGAAGTACAAGTCGATCCATGTGAAAAATGTTCTAGAGTCAAACATGGAAATACATCGCCTGATTACTAGCCAATGATGTAAGCTGTTAACAGGTACAAGAGGAATCACCGATAATGATGATGACCCTCAAGGCACTATAGTACAATTCGTGTGGTGTGAAAATGGGACTTGGCGTCGAAAACCACGAAAAATCTTTTAGTCGAAGGCCATTGATGTAAACATATCGCCGGAAGTGAGAAACTTTCCATTGAGGCATGCAAGCTTCAAAGTACTGAAAGGGTTGTTCTTAGGTCGACTTCTTGGATAATGAGCTGTCGTCGACAAGAAGTGACCCATCATAGGAGGGCCTTAATGAATCCCACATCGATGACATGAAGCGGAGAAAATTATTTTGTGGAGGTGAAAACGATCTGATGATACAGGGTTCAGGGTGGTGGTCACAAAAGAATGAAGTGTGAAGTTATTGCAGCGGACGAGACACAAGATGGGTTGGTGAATCCTCTGAGCGACTTCTCTTGAACATATCGAAGACACTGAAATGGATTGGTAGCGTTAACCTCAAAAATGGATGGTACGGTGGACCAATGGTGATATGACCGGTGAACAGAATAACCCAACCTGACTCAATCATGGTGATGGAGTGAAAGTATCATGTTCAAGAGCGACTTACTACCAATAAAGATTTTTCAAGTTTTCTTCCCAATTTTCCCCAGTCATTGCTGACCAGTACCTCTTTATTTTTATCAAGCTTGAGGAGGATAACATATTCTTGTTCTATAATTTTCCCTTCGGGCAAACCCGTCACTATGTTTAACGAGCCTAGCGATAGTGAAGCTCATTCTTGTCTCTATGGACAAGTTTGTCACTATTGGTTTTAATGAGTTTAACGACAAAGACAACTCGGTCCTTTTCAATTTTAGAGAGTCTGAAAAGGGACAGAAAGGAAACTCCAGTAATCCTTTTTCGTCATATAATCCCTTAAGTCTGAAAAAGTATAAAATAATAGAAAGGGATGAATTTTCGATAATTTTAACAAGCCGAACAAGACAGGCGCTCGATATTTTTGTGTAATAATCCCTCAAGTCCAAAAAAGATTAAAATCTAGAGGAGGGATAGCACTTCCGATAGCTTTAAAGAGTTGGAGAGGCCAATTTCTAGGCAATCTTTTCATATTTTACGTGTCAGATGAAAAGAGCTTAAAGGAGACTCGTTTTTGAGGAACAAGTGATATTTTCGGGTAGCAGTTGGTTCCAGGTAAGGTTTGGAACTTTTCAATCATGGCAGTGTAAAGAAGATGGCTAACAGAATCACTTGTCGCAGCTATTCCTCAAAGGGGGTAAACAATCAAATGCAGGCGTATGATCGGCTAAAAAAGAGTGGAGGTGACGGTAAGAACACAACCAAGGCTCAAAAGCTGATGATAATGCATTCACAATGGTTATTTACCAGAGATTGGTTCATTTTTTAATGAGCTTAAACTCTGGCAGAACATATGCTCATTGTTGAGGTTTAATTTTTAACGAGCTTGAACTTTGTGTAAAACTGCTTGTGGCGGGTTTATTTTTTAACGAGCTTGAACCCTGCGGTAACACTGCTCGTGGCCTGGTTTATCTTTTAATGAGCTTGAACCATGCGACAAAATATGCTCAGATTCAATTTCATGTTTACACAAGCTTGAAATGAAAAAATATGCTTGTTATAAGTTCGCATGCCCCCAGCATAATAATGCAAATCAAGGTTTATGCCCCCCAAGCTTCCTTGCATTCAACACGGTGGTTGGAAAGAAGGTTTACTTTCGAGATCTTTGAAAGAATCGACTTGGATTTTATGAGATCATAATTAAAGACTCGATTTGGAAAGGGAGTTGTTTCATTTTTTAATGAGGTTGAAACAGTAAAAGAACTATCCTCATAATCCACCATATTTACAGTATTTGATAGAAAATCAAAAACTGAAGGATGATTAAGGTTGCTGGAATAATCTTCGTGGTAATTCAGAAGATGGGAACGATGGTGGTAATCTTCGCATGGTGCCTCTCCTATCATCATTGACTGAATGATTCCTTCGTCTGTAGAATGTATATGCGACCAAGGATCTGAAGAGATACCATATTCCTTAGACCTATATATCCAAACAATCGATGAACATTGATTTGGGTTTGCCCCCCAAACCAAGAAAATTGATTTCTACAATATTTCTAAAATGGTGATGATCCATGCTGTCAAAATGTTCAGGAATCTTTTGAATCTAGAAGATATCATATTGCAGGTTCCCACCGTGGCCACTTTTGCCAGATTTTTTGGAGGCAGTGGGGCAAAAGTACAAGTCAATGTAGGGTCTTTTAGTAGGCCTACTTCGATATTTTGAAGCGACTGAGAGCTCTCGTGGATCATCGGAATGCTTCTTATAACTTGTGAACTGTTGGGGATAAACATTTGTTGGTCGATGATTGTAATTCCTCCTTGGAAAGGAAATGCATTCTTTCTGAAGTATGTCGACACAATAGTGGCCATAGCATATATCTAGAGCCTTCCTAGTAGGATGTTGTAATCGAGGTTTCCGTCGATAACTTCAACATCAATTTCTATTGTCTTGCCCCCCAGTTCGACTTGCAAGTTATTTAAAATCCCGTATGGAGTGTATGTTCATCCATCAAATGCTTTCAACGTCATTGACGATCGCGACAAGGGTGGTGAGCCCAAAGTTTTCCAGAAACTCATCGACATAATACATGTAGATGCTCCCTCATCAATAATCATTCAATGAATAGTTTTGTTGAGGGCTTTCACTTGAATAAGGAAAGCAAGTTGAGATGGTAACTGAGGGTCATATCCTTTATGATTAAAGGCCACAAGATTGGAATCCATTGGGTCAATCCCACCTATTGCTGATAACAAAGCCTTCTTTTGGGAGGGGCAATTTTGTAGTATCTCCATTGTCAACATAACGGACGGCAATTGGGCCAGGTCCTCTACTATATTATAATTCTGTGCTGCTTTGGCACGAGGATTAAATGTCGATTTGTGTACTACTCCCTTTAGTGGCTTTATCGTTAGCTCAAGAATGATGGGTGGCACAACTTTAGTCGAAGTTGTTGTCGAACTACAAGGTTGATCAATAGCCTTGTTGTTCGACAACTATGGATTCTCGTAATATTTATTCCTTGTCAATATCAAAGCATCATTTTGTTGTTTCGAAATGGACAACATGAGCAATTGTGATGGGGAAGCATTGTCACTAGCAACCAGATTGGTTCCTAGATTTGGAAACGGATCAGTCAATACCGCTGAGGTTTTTGAATTCCTTAAGAGTTTCCTAAGCTCAGCTTTATGTGGACAGTCTTTCGTCCAATGATCCTCATCGCATATAAAGCATGGATGATTTGGTTTCCTTTCTCCATAAGGGTTTGCAGAATATTTTTCAAGAGACGACTCCTCTTGTTTATTCTTTTTCCCTTTCTTTTTCTTCTTGCCCCCTGGTTGCTTCGGTTCTTTGCCTTTGTCAGTCGACACTACATTTACCTCCGAGGTGAGAAGTTCTTCATTTGCATTTTGACTAGAAACTGTATGATTTCTTCGATGTAGCCTTTACGGTTTTTGTGCTAGTCGTACCTATCACACCATCGCTGGCATGAGAGTCTTTGTTTGATTTAGGAGGAGGAGGAATGGAAAATTCTGGTTTAGGAGCATCAGGGATTTTGTCATAGGACATGCCAGACTGAGTATAGATCAAGTCTAGATATTGCGCACAAGCAATGACTTGCTCTTCAGTGATGACCCCTCCCTTTGCCACAACTTCTATGATAGAAGGTAACAATGACTTAATAAACCATTCAACTAACAACTAATCAGGAACATATGTTTTTACCATTCTATGATGACGCCACCACTCATGAATATGATCAGATATGTGGGTGGCTATTGTTTGTTTGAAAATGGTAAGAAGTTCTGTTCTAGTTTCGTACCTTATTGGTAATTGAAAATGGGTTAAAAAGGTTGTGGCAAGGGTACTGAAGTTATCGAATGAAGCTCTAGGCAATTCAATGTACCATTTTTCTGCCGGACCAGTTAACGTTCGCTGAAAAAGGCGAAGCCTAATCGAATCATCATTTAGTGTGTTGGATGAACACCATAGATGAAAGGTCATCACATGATTCGACGGGTCTTCACCCGGATTTCCATTAAATTTAGGAATATCTGATGGAAGTTTATGAGGAATCACTGGCCACCAAGGGGCATAAGTAATTGGATCATTTGTTAGCCGATTTAGATCCGGTAACTCTAAAGTCACCACAAAGGGAAAATGTTGATTCAGGTTCGGTGAAGCATACCAAGGATAAGATGGGATTGCTTGAGCAGTGGGTCTTTGCATACCAGCATAATGCATTTGATGATGATAACTTTGGTAAGGTTGATGGGCATAACCACTATGAAATTATTGATGTTGACCGCTTTGGATATACAGCTGCCGATTACTTACAAAGATTTGTTGCTTAGATCCTTGGTAAACTTGTTGGAATTACGGTTGTTGATATTGCACCAGCCATGGTTGTGAAACCATTTGTTGTTGTCCAATACTGGCTATTTGACCAAGATGAGGAGTAATAGTACCCATTTGAACCTGGGTTGCTCTGGTTAGAGAGCCACTAATCGGTGATTACGGCTGTGTCATGGAGACAAGAGGCTATTGTATTACGACCTGAGAAGCTTGAGGTTGGCATACAACAAGCAACGCTTGTACTTGTAAAGCTATTACAATGGCCGGTTTAGTGGGGATATTCGACACAAGTAGGCTTTGTGGCATTGAGTATACAACTCTTGGTTGTTGAGGCAGTGTTGGCACTCAACCGCTAGATGTAATTCTAGCATGACCCAAATTCTGTTACGAACTCCCATATGGTTGTTCTCTCGGAGGAAACAATGAAAGGGCATAATTCCCCCCATATGGTGGCAATCCAGTGCCCAAAGAGATGATTGGCCTTTGGGGACAGGACTTCCCAAATTGATACTGTTGCGAAGGATCAATTTGCTGAGACTCAACATAAGAGATTCCGGATATTATTCCGGACAAACAAACGGGAACATACCATACTATCAAAACAGTCCCTGGATGGACTCCATCTAGCGGTTGAGAGCTAGTTGGGACAGATGGTACACTAGCGAACATTGTTGGAATAGCAGTAGGAGGTTCTGCAACTGTTGTGTCAGATGACACAGTCCTCGATGTCGACGGTTGTTCAGACATATCTAGCATATCCAAAATATTTCCTAGCTATTCTACAGGAACTTGCGATGAAGGGAGACTAACTTATGATGAAGAAGGATATAGGGTGATCCCGGCTCCAAAATGCAATGGAGTACTGAATGGAAGATCTTCCACAATCTCTTCTATAGCAATCAATCCAAGTGGGAGAGGTAGACTGTCAGGTCCATAAAATATTTCTGGTGCCGAAGAAGGTATAGATTCTGCAGCAATAGTTGTTGGAGGGGTAACACCTTCCGAATCAGCTGTAGACAGAGTCTGTTCAAGAATAGAAGCATTTACCATTACACTACGATCAGTTCTAATGTCTTCTTGCGGCCGCAGAACATCTTCTATAAAGGCAGGGGTACCAGAGATGGTTCGAGTAACCGGAGTCCCTAAGGATGTTGGAACACAAGTTCTAAGCAAACTAGGGGACTTTGACCCAGTTAAATGAGTTTGCTTTGTCCGAAATAGTTTCATTTTCGGAGTCAAAGACGGTTGACTCGTTAATCTCCGCGAACGACGGGGTTTCGATTGACTTTCTTCCACGATTGCAGATTACTTGATAAACTCAAAATAAGGGAAAAAATGATTCCGAATTAAATGAATTTTAGACGCTGTGACACAACTTGCTTTTTCAATTTTTAATAGTCGAGAAAAAGCTAAATATGACTCTAGTCGCCTTCGATTTTTAATGAGCCTGAAGTGACAAGTGCTCAGATGGACTTTTTCCTTTAGGGAGTCTGAAAAGGAACGAAAGAGACTACTCTAGAAATCTAGATAGAGGGATTACCAAACCAATTGCAAAACTGCAGAATACTGTTTACGGTACGGCAGTCAATCTTCCCGAATGTTGTGTTCAGTGCATTGCGATCGATAGGGTAGCAGACACAGCTTCCTAAGGATAAAGGATATAGCCTATTGTGGTCTCCCAATATATACTTGACGATACGTGGGAGCATAAGTCCATACTAGCACTTGTCATCTCAAAGAGGAGGAATCACCCAACCTACAATGAAAGCAATAGTTACCAGGCTTTACGACGTCAAAATACGTCTCTAGCCTAGACTTCTAAATGTTGTGCGTTAGGTTCCAAAGCATTTTTATGTTCATTGAATTTATTTTACAGTTGATATTTCTTAAGAAGTTTGCCTTTCAGGTTCACCGCATGATGTAGATATACAATTCCTAAAATGCAATCTAAGATGATAAACAATCGTTTAATCTTCTTTTTGCAATGAAAATCCTAGCTACTAAGGAAAGAGAAGCGGGATTCTTTCAACCTAGAGTAGAGAGCACACACTAGATGCACTATCCTAAATCAAAATCAACAAGTAGTCTAAATGAAAATGCACATGTGTGTATTTGTTTTCACTTTCTTAATGTGTGAATGACAAAAAGAATGCTAAGTACAAATCTAAATCATTTCAAGTGACAGGACTAACAATTTTCTCTTCAAAAGACAAAAGGAAGATAACGACGACACTTTACGATTTTGAATTGAAAACTACTTTCGACACTTGAAAAACTATTAATTCAAATCAAATACAAGAGTAACAGTGTAATCGACCATCAAGAATAGTAGGATTATTTTCTTTGACTGAAAACGACACTTGCAACACTTCCAAATCAAAAGACGACAGTTTGATTACGCTACTTCTTTGTAAAGGAGAACCGTAAATGGTTAACAATACATAAAAACATTTACAGTTCTTTGTACTATGGAGGTTGAATCATGCAAAGGAAGGGAGTTTCCACAGTGGTATACTGATCACAGACAGCAAAACTCCTGAATAAAGCTAAAGAGAGTGAAAAAAAAAACAAAATCTGGAAGCAGAAGGAGCCTTATCTGATCATCGGAATTGTAACATAGGGAAAGAGTGATGCATCCCACCTACTGCACACGGGAGGTGTGATGCATCCAGATTTCCAAGAGGAGAAGGTGCGATGGTCCAGGGATGAAACTTCAACTTGTTTCTTGGTCACAGTTTGCAACTTAGTTCAGGGATTCAGGCCGAGCTAATGATAGTTAGTAAATACAAATCATAGGGGTTGATCTAATGAGTCTACTTGAGCCACCACCAGGGCAATTAGGATGTTTGCAAATCAATTTTTTAGTTTATAAACAAAACCCGGAGATAGACTGAAGTAGCATTGATCTACTTTGCACTTGCATAGCGAATGCAGTTCGAAGGCTAGCTGGCTTGACTTCAGGCTCCGTCTATAATTTTAAAGCAAACAAATATAGACAATCAAACAAGTTATTCGCTCCCCAGCAGAGTCACCATTTTGTTATCAGGAAATCTAGTGTCTAGCAGAGTTGCTAGTCCCACTAAGACATGTAGCTATCTTAGAAACAAATAGATTAAAGTTACTTTCGTTTTCCTTTATGAGAAGTATATAGGGGAGGAGCAAAGAATACCAACCTCAATCTTTCGCTTGGTTCCTTGCTTGTTCCTTCTCCCCTTTGACGGATCTTTGCCACTCCTCCCTTGACTGCTCCACTTCAAAGAGTATCTGTAAAGTCAAAGCAACATAATACCTTCAAAGTGCAGATATCTACAATCATAGACAATATAGGACCAGATATATATTGACCACACAAATGCATATATTATCAGACATACAAGAATGTGGAGGAAAAATTGAATAGCTTTATTGATAAAAAGATTAGAAGAGAGGATTATAACCCATTGATCTGACCCAGCGTTATCCTCCTAGAATGAAAGTCCTTCTTCACCTCATGAAAAGCTTAGATCACCCAACACTATGATATTCCACCAGGAAACCAACAGCACTTCCTTACAAGATACAAGATTCCAGCCTCTGGATCTTTGGGATGAGGGATCCATATATAGATGATTGCAGGGGAGTGAGTCAGCTTCTAGGATTTTGATTAGTGTCTTCTCTATAATAGTTCTTGATTCCACTTGGAGATTGATGATCTCTTACTCATCCCTGGGTGAATTCAGAGAGGCAAGTGTCATAGGAGAAGTTTCTGGAAGATTCCATGATCATCCACCTTGCAAATTGTCTCTGCCATTTGTCTAATCTCGCCCATCGCACCCCTACAGAAGGGCTTTTCAGTATGCATCGCACTTTTTTGCATGTGGCAGGTGAGATGCATCGCACCCTCTGCACTGAGCAGTCTGTATGGTCCAGTTTTGACCAGTTCTGAGCAGTTTTCTATGGAGAACTTCTGGGAGATGATGTAATCAACTGACCTTGTTCCTTTAGGGTATGAAACAACACTTTTAAGGACTCAGAAGCCCTTGGTTTATGAACATATATGATTTGGGTTGCAATGCCCAAACATGTCTATAACAATTATGCTTGTAGTGTTTCCATTATTCTTATGTTGCGAAGCAATGAGAATAACTCCCTGCTTATATTTGGATGAGTTTGTATTATGGTTATGTAAAGCCTAATGTTAAGGAACAGGCAGCAAGCCTTATGTAATATGTTTAGTTATGGTAATGAAGAATATTTTTCTAGAGTTATATTGTGTGCATTATATATTATGTTGGCTATTCAAAAAATTTACATATGCATATGTTTAGGTAGTCTTCTATTGTAATATGAGTAGATTGTTGCAATCTAGTTATATTGCATGTTAAGTTATATTCGTTTGTTATCTTTCAGATTTATATGGTTCCCTTGATCTCTGATTCTAACCCTCATCTAACTTTGGTTGTGACATGCCTTGGTTGAGACTACTTCCCCTTCCCGGGTAAGACGAAAATGTTGGCATGGTGCTAAACTACAACGGAGCCTTGTTGGCTCCTTATGCCCGAACTGAGGGTCTGAACCCTGCTACCATTTTTGTGCCAGCAAATGGTTCCATTTCTGGGATCGGAAATTCAAAAAGAGGGTTTGGAATATGGTATCATGGATTTTTAAGAAAGAAATATGGAAGTGGTGGGACGAGAAAGTGGATTGGTTTGTGTCTCAGCAAGCTCAACTCCGCTGCCGAAATGTTGTGAAACTAAAAGATGACATCTTGTCTTCAGAAGTTGTGAGTGATCAATACGATATCTTCTGGTGCAATTTTCCAGAAGAACTCTATAACTGGTTGTGGAGGTTACAAGTGAAAGGGAAGTCTGGTGGAAAAACATTGTCTCATTGTGAGTAGTGTTGGGTTGTGTTATATTCTTTCCACGACTAACCGGAGCCCCCCCTTTGCGCAGTAGGGGGGTCACAGGGGGGGCGGCAACCCCCCCCCCCCTATCTGGGGGGTTTGAGGGGGGTGGGTAGCTCCCCTCTACGGGGTAAAGGGGAGCGCCCTGGGAAGATTTTTTTTGGACCCTATATTAGGTTGGGCGAACCTACGTATGGTTTTCGGTCCATGGTTTTGGACGCGATGGTTTTCGGTCCATGGTATTGGATGCTTCAGCATGTATAAAAATATATTGTAACATTGAAAGGAACATAATGAAAAATCAAGCTGGTAGTCCCGGTTTTGGGATCCAGTGGGAAATCTCTGTGTATATGTGTTTTATGTGTTATGCTCTCACATTTTTTTTTTTCCTGTGGTTTAGAATTCGTATGCAGGTAATTTCTGTACAGGGTTAGAACCTATATTTGGTATTGGAGCTGTTTTGGCTTCAAGGGGACGCCTTTGTTGCTGAGGGCTTTCGCTCGGGCCTGTGGTAGACCCTGTTCAGTGGGAGATCTGTGAGATCGATTCTGGTGGTGAAAGAAGATGGTGAGAAGTGGAAAGATAGAGATCAAGAAATTTAATGGTCAGAGTTTTGAGTTGTGGAAACTCAATATGGAGGATCTATTGGTGGATAAAGATCAGTGGATCGCGGTAGATCCGGGTACTAAACCAACAGGAGTGCTCGATGAAGAATGGAAGAAGTTGGATTGGAAGGCAAAGAGCACAATACGATTGTGTGTCTCAGATTCAGTATTGCTGAATGTATCAGGGGAAGCTACGGTGAAGGCTTTATGTGACAAGTTAGGGACTTTGTACCATTCTAAGTCTCTGGTGAATAAACTATTCCTATGGAAAAAGCTATATAACTTGAGGATGAAAGATGGAGACTCGGTGACAGAGCATCTGAATGCATTTAATACTATGGTAAGTCAGTTAACGTCTGTTGATATTAAAATTTCAGATGAAGATAAGTGCATCAGTCTGTTGTGTTCTCTACCAAATTCGGGGGATAGTCTGGTTATTACAATAGGTAGCAATGCAACTGCCTTGTAGTTTGATGAAATAATATTAGCCTTGCTGACGGGGTAGATGAGACAGAAAAATATGGAGAGCCATAATGGTGATGCCTTGTCTATACGAGGATAGTCCCAGAACAGAAACAAAAATAAGTCATTGAGTGGGAGATCTAAATCTAAAGGGAGATCTAAATCTCTAGGAAAGCCTGTAAAGGTGGTGTGCTGGAAATACAGAAAGGAAGGGCACTTCAAAAGGGACTGTAAATCTAAATCTCCTAACAAAGGAAAGGGATCTGATGATTCTCCTTTTACAGAGGTGAAAACCACCTCAGATGAAGGTGAGGATGTGTACTTTGCTTCTTCAAGTACACATGTAGATCATGAGGCATGGTTGATTGAATCAGGTGCATCCTTTCACTTCACTCCCCACCAAGAGTGGTTCTGCGAGTATGAGAAATACGATGGTGGTGATGTCTTCTTAGGGGATGATAGGAAGGCTAGAATCATTGGTCGCAGAAAAGTAAAGTTGAAGTTGCAAGGTGGAAGGGTTAGAACCCTTCCGGGTGTTCTGCATATTCCTGCATTGGCCAAAAATCTGATTTCTGTAAGCAAGTTGGACGATGCAGGTGTAAAGACAACGTTCGATAAGGATAACTGCAAGATGGTTCGAGGAGCACTGGTATTGATGCGGGGAGTTTGGATTGGAACTCTGTACAAGCTGCAAGGTAGCACTGTTGTTGACGGGTGCAATAGTTCTATGGTTCATGAAAATGGAGCACAAAATCTAGTGGTCTCTGGAGAGAAGACCATGCTGTGGCATCAAAGGCTTGGACATATTGGAGAGAAGGGCCTTCAAATACTTCATGGTAAAGGTATGGTAGAAGGTATGAGTAATAGATCTCTGGATTTTGATTTCTGTGAAAATTGTGTATATGGGAAGCAAACTCGGGTGAGTTTCCCCTCTGGTGGTAAGGGGACGAAACAAATATTAGAGCTTGTGCACAATGATGTGTTTGGACCAGTGAAGGTTCCATCACTGGGTAAGTCTGTGTACTATGTATCATTTATAGATGAATTCTCAAGGAATACATGGATATATTTCCTTAAGAAAAAATCTGAAGCCTTTGATAGGTTTAAATAATTTAAGGCTCTCGTGGAAAATCAAACAGAGAAGAAGATAAAGGTGCTGAGGACACATAATGGTGGAGAGTTTTGCAGCAAGGAATTTGAAGAATTCTGTAAGAAGTGTGGTATAGCACGACAGAAGACTACTCCATATACACCTCAGAAAAATGGAGTTGTAGAAAGAAACAAGACGTTGATGGAAAGGGCAAGAAGCATGCTCAGTGGTGCCGGGTTAGGACAGGAATTCTGGGCAGAGGCGGTGGATACTGCATGTTACTTGGTCAACAGGTCACCTTCATCAGCGTTGGAGGATAAGACTCCACAAGAAGTATGGACTGGTAAGAAACCCTCTCTTTACATCTGAGGGTATTTGGATGTGATGCATATGTACATGTTCCAAAGGAGAAACAAACCAAGTTGGATAGTAAATCAATCTGAAAAGTGCATCTTTATGGGGTATAAGGATGGTTTAAAGGGTTATAAGCTTTGGAACCCAGTAACAAGGAAGGTTGTGTACAGTCGAGATGTGGTGTTCAGAGAGGTGAAAGATGTTATTAAACATGAAGTCCAACCAAAGGAACCTGTGAAGATAGGGTTTGAACTAAAGGAGGAGAATCAGACTCTGTAGCAGAGGAGGAATCAGAAGATGAAGAGCCACAAACTCCGGTTGTGAGAAGGTCAACTCAAGAAAGAAGGCAGCCAGAAAGGTATAGTCCATCGACTTTCTGTTCAAACTTTGCTTTGTCTGTTACTGATGATGATCCCAGAACTGTGAAGGAAGCAGTGGATTCAAAGGATGGAAAACTCTGGAAAGAGGCCATGGTTGATGAAATGG
>APFE031476956.1:184256-218070 GCA_000404065.3 Pinus taeda
CTGAGAAGTTCTCTTGGTGTAGAGAAACAATGGGTGTTTCAGGGTTGGAAAAATGACTAAGCTCTCTTGTGGCCCCCTATGGAAAGAAAACCACAAGTGGGAGATTGTTGGGTTGTGTTATATTCTTTCCACAACTAACCTACCTAGTGAATCGGGCAGTTAGAGGGGGGTGGGTAGCCCCCCTCTACAGGGTCCAGGGTAGCGCCCCAGGAAATTTTTTTTGGACCCTATATTAGGTTGGGTGAACCTAGCTATGGTTTTCGGTCCATGGTTTTGGACACGATGGTTTTCGGTCCATGGTATTGGATGCTTCAACATGTATAAATATGTATTGTAACATTGAAAGGAACATAATGAAAAATCAAGCTGGTAGTCCCGGTTTTGGGATCCAGTGGGAAATATCTGTGCACATGTGTTTTATGTGTTATGCTCTCACTTTTTTATTTTTCCTATGATTTAGAATTCGTATGCAGGTAATTTCTATACGGGGTTAAAACCTACAACTAGACTCAAGCAAGTCTCACCACACTGCATTGTCTTGACACGGATCTGATGAGAGCAATAGATTTCTAGGTGCAAATCACACTGGAAGGGTACATTATTGATTTTTTGGCAGAAAGCCACCAGTCCTTTTCAAAGGTCGAAGTTGTGTTTCAATTAGGATTGAGAGGGAAGTTGTTGAAAGAGATAACCCTCTGGATTAAGGTCTTAATGGTGGATGAGGGATTGCTCATATTCCAAAATCTAAGCATGGTAGTGTAAACACCTAGTACTAGGGGAAGGACATAAAGGGATGGATTCTACTAAGAGAGGAGCCATGAAGCTATTAGAAGGATGGATGCATAATATTCACAGAAGGCCAGGGAACTAAGAGAGAAAAGGAGGCACTGATAGTCGAGTAATGGCTGGAAAGGGCCATGCAGGCAATTAAAAGGCATCCATAGGAGTCACACCAAGCAAGAGTAGTGTTGAGGATTATGGAAGAAGAAGACAAGATGGAAGAGAACTCAATGAAAGGAATAGAGGCGGTTGTAACAACTAGGGGCTCAGAAGGTGATAGGGGCCCTCCCTCACTAGTTGAGAGGGAAAGGTTAGATGGAACAGGTTGTCTCAGCTTAGAGGAAGTCCTATAGGATGATATATACATTTTTATGCAGAGATTGTTTGTAGAATATTATGCATCTAGAAGAATCAAGGATCCATCCCCCCAAGGCTTAGGTAATTTCTCCCCCAACCTTCCCCTTGTACTCTACAACAATCCTAACAAATTTCTTTCTAAGTTACTCAAGATGATAAGAGTTCATAGTGTGCATGTTAATTATAAAGTTAGTACTAGTAGTGGTGGAAATAGTAGCAGTAGTACGAGCTTACAAGGATCTCTGAAACCTGGATCACAAGGCTTTGTGCTTGTAGCATGAACTGAGTCGAGAATGGTGGGGTTATTCATAAGGTATCTAGAATTCTCCAGTAGGGGGAATGAAGACGTGGAGCAATAATAGTATGTGTGTGAAGCCATATGGAGAGCCCTCAGATGCTTGATAATGTGAAGCTAATAGAGCTCTAAAACACAGTCAGGGAAAGGGCCTTGAGGTGGTTCATAAAATGGTCATAGTTACACCAAAATCCAACTATGGATGAGGTTAAAAGAGAATTTGTACAAGAATTAAAACTTCCCCAGACAAATCAACAAGGGTTGTTGGAGTTGTGGGAGATAAAGTAGAGGAAGGGAGAGAATGCATGGGAATTAATGAAAATATTTAAGGATGAAATTGGTAAATTCATTTACACAATAGACCTAAATCACCAAAGGTATTGGTTCATCAAAGCACTATTACACCTCACCCAGACCATGTTGACACAAGAAAAGATTGAGACGTTGTAGGATGCTCTAGAGAAAAAAAACCCAAATAGAAACTATGGCAGGGTATCCGCACAAATATTGGGGGGGGAGAAACCTCACACAATCCATATATATTGGGTCTTTAACATTAGATTTCAATTCTAATAGAGAAGCTGAAATATCTGTAACCAGCTCGGCCGGTGAGACCAAACTTGTGGTGCACAAATTTCTTGATGGAAGGTCATGTTGCCACAAAATGCCTGAGCTTGCGGGGCATGTTTGTCATGTATGCTCCATGGGGACCACCTAAGCCTACACCCATAGCAAGAGTCACGATGTTAGGATCGCAAGGGGTGTATCTCGGCTACAGCAGCTAAAATATTGTGAAGTATGAGGGGGGTATGGACACCCTCCTCACTTTTTCTTGATATTGAAAAAGTACTCAAATGCTCCAAATAACACTTATTATGAGTTCTGCACCTCCACAACTCACCACACTAACCAATGTAGAGTGTTGGATGGTTTAGTGGATAGGTTAGACCGCTCAACCTTTCTAGTCAATGAGACTGCTTGAGGTAGGCGAGGAGGAATGAGGGGTGAAAGGGCGGGAGGCAGGGGCCCAGTTTGTTGTTACAACTGTGACCAAGAGGGGCATGTTGCAAGGGATTTACCTCTACCAAGGAGGCCCTAGTTCTCTCGGTGCAGGGCCAATGGACATGTGATAGAAGATTGTCTGGATCTAATTGCAATATGGGAGGAGCGGAATAGGTAGAGGGGAGAACATTTGATCAATCAAGAACCAAGGGTCATGGAGGTAGCCCCATTATCCAAAATCAATATAGTTACATGCGAAGGAAAAAATACTGGAGATGGTCGACGAACCCCAAACCAACCCACCATAATCCAATTGGCCTCCTCAAAGTGGCCCTATAACCCCAAGTAGCACAAATAGTATTACAAGGAGGAAACAAAATTGTTTAATGAGCTGGCTAAAAGTGAAGAAATACAAAAGGGGCAGACAAAGTCTCATAATGATAATATCCCAAACCTTCCACCCTCCACAGATGTGTGACCTATTGAGGAATGGTTCAAGTTATTCCTATAGATTGTCAATGATAACTAGAAGTTGGGGTATTTGTCGAGAAGTCTGAAGGAAAGCATCCTGGAGGAGGGTGGTTGTGGTGCAGGTAAATTTTAAGTGCGGACACAAAAAATTCCTCTAGCCTGAGAGAGAGGGTCTAGCCACAAGCAAACAATCCATGGAAGATCTCCTTAAGCTAGAATCAAATAAGATGGCCTACCTCTTAGTATGCTATTCCACTTGGTGATGATCTTGCTTCCTTGCTCGAGCTATCTTTCGTTTCCTTCCTTCAAACACCTGAAATAGGTAAACAACAACAAACAACAAACATGATAACATACAAATTGAATTCAACCTACTTAATAAGTCAAGAAACATTAAGACATAAATATGTGAGATAACATTTCATGTAGGAAATCAATCAATAGTTGCATCTAAATTAGTTCAAGAAGAGGTTACAACTGATGTATTAACATTACTGTTCTCCTCCAACATATCTAGGTTCCCACACACTTCTACTAGCATCTCATGGATAGCCCCAACAATGGTAGTCTCAAGGCTCTTCCCTTTAGTCTTCACACCAAACCAAACTCACAATTCTCCCTTAAACACAAGCTACATAGCTACAAACTATGGGTAACTTGTTGATTACTCCAAAATTGAAACTCCAACCAGAACTTAATGGACTAGCTTGTGCTTGGGAAGAGGAGAGGTTTATATAGCTTGGATGGAGGGGATATGGTTCCTCTTCTCATGGGAGAAGGCCTTATCTCTTTGATTAGTTCCATCCTAATAGGGGAAAGAAGCCAAACCAACCTCGTCGACTCCATCCGGCCTAACCATTTACCAGACTTTCGTTATGAAGCTTCTAGAGCTGGAAGCTTCGGCTCCATATCTAAAAAGCTTTCCAAAAGAGGATCGATGCGATTGAGAAATGACTCAGTCGATCCGATTGGCGCTAGGTTGTAATCCCTACATATCAGCACGAGGAGGACACGTGGCATTAGCATCAGTCTTGTAAAATGCGATACACAGAAGATTTGTGGGAAATGATGTAAAAGGGAATTGTTATGCTCATGAAGAGGGACATAATGGGAGTTTCTTCATGATAGGAAAGCATGTCGGGTACACTGTAGAGGTCCTCCAGGATTGTAGATGGGGAGTACAGGGATAGTTACAAAATTTTGTGTAACATATGCCCCCTAAAGCGTGCAGGCCGAGCTAGAGTGAGCAGTGAAATGCTCTACAAGTGGAAGTAGGGAACCGGAGTTCATCATTGAAAAACCTGCAAGCAAGCATAGATACATATATATCACTGAAAACTATGAATAATAAGACATGAATCATGGTATGGATGCATCCATCCAGAGAATGATCATGTAAATGGATCCAAGGCATGGGCGCAACCATCCATCTGAAAGAGACATGTATATTGACATGACCATGTTACATTGCCTTACAACCTGGACTTGTGTAATCTTAGTCCAGGGTCTTGCGCTCCAAATGATCCGATCAAAGTACAAATCATAACATATGAATGAATGTGTTGAAATCAAACATGCTAAGAAGTCGCTTGATTACCGGTAATTGATGTGAACCATTAACAAGTGTGAGAGAAACCACCAATAATGACAATGGCTCTCAAGGTACTAGTAGCATAGTTCATGGAATGTGAATAAAGGAATTGATGTCGAACACCCGTGAAATCACCCGATTGAAAGCCAAGGATGTGAACTTGTCATCAAGTGTGAAGGACTTGCCATTAGGGCATGCAAGCTCTAAGGTATTGGAAGGGAGTCTCTCGGCTAGCTCCCTAGATAATGTTGAAGTTGACAGGAAGTGACCATGTCGAAGGAGGGCCATGATGTATCCCACGTCATCGACATGAGACAAAGTGATGCAACTGATTTCATATGATACATAGAATCAGGAGTTAGTATAACTATAGAGGGACTAACTCTTGAACATATTGGCGACACGATTCCAAAGTTTGGCAGCTTTTGGATCCATAGGATTGGCGGTCATGATGACATGGCAAAGACCAAATGGAAGGAAAAAATGAATGGCCCAACCCAGAAAGGTCAATGATGAAAGGAGGATATCCCAAACCGACATGAAACAGAAAGTGTCATGTTCAAGAGTGATCTGCTGACACAACTGATAAAATTTTGCATTTCCCCCACCATTTCTGGTAAATACCCCAATTATTTTTTATTGCAAGCTTGAAGGGGATAGCATGTGCTTGCACTGTAAGTTCATCCTTTTAACAAATCCAACCTAGTAAGTTTAATGAGCCCTAGGAAGGAGAAGCTCACATTCATCATGACAACGAATCTAATGTCATGTAATGTTTTAACAAGTCCGACAAAGGGGTAGCTCGGTATCTCTTTCATGTTTAGAGAGTTTGAAAAAGACATGGAAAAGAAAACTCCACATGGTCCCTTTTCGTACATTTGTGTCTTTCGAGCCTAAAAAGGTAGAAACGATGCTCAAGAGAACCGCTTGACCATTTCAGTCAAGGAGTACTTCTTTTGTAAATAGTGGATCCTGGTCCAAGAACAGGGTAAACATATACTGGGTGCATGACATTTCACAACCTTTAACGAGTTCAAAACGACAATATCTCAACAATCTTTTCACATTTAAAGAGTTAGAAAAGAGCTTGAAAGAAGATCCCCCATTTTATTCTCTTTTACGAGTCAAAAAGGGAAAACTACTTGGCGATCTTTTCATTTGAGATTTACGAGTTGAGAAAAGAGCTTAAACATGACTCTAGTAGCATCATCGACAATCCATCACCTGTGTTGCACAAGAAAAGGTAAAGGCATTATCCATTTTTGAGGCAAAATAGGTAAAAAATACTCAAAAATCTTAATATTTCATGAAAAAAGGAATAAAATGGGGCAAAAGTAATTATTTTTTACCATTTACCATTTTACCATTGTGTGAAGAGCTTTTTACCCACTTGTGCCCTAATTCTTCCAGAGAAAATTGCAGGAGATCTGAGAGGTCATTCATCAAGCCGTCAGTTGCAGGTAAGAGCCAAGACCTTAAGCTCTATTTTCATACCGATTTTCCTATTTTTATCCATTTTTTGAATTTCATGGGGAGCTTTTAGAAAAAAAAATTCACCCTCGGTCGATGTGATTTCCGGGCATGGAATCATGCCGATCGAGAGTGGCTAAAACTTCCAACTATGTCATTGGCGCCACTATTTTTAAAACAGTCACATCGGTGCTATGAGAAAAAAAAATTACATGTTTCTTTCTCAATTCAACCATTTGAACCCAAATTTTTCCGACCAAGGATGATCATTGACTTGATTACATGGTTTTTGCAGGAATAAATCGTGAGAAATGGTAGATTGGAAAGAACATGAGCATGAGGATATTGATACGCAAGTAATAGTTGATCCAAATTGCTTGGAGGCTTTGAGGAACTATGGGCTCCTCAAATTATTTCTTACGCCAAGTATATGGGCTCAACCTGAGTTGCTATAGTACTTGATTAGTCTCCAAGACATAAATCGAGAAATTTTCATCATTGGTGACCAAGAGCTAGAGTTGGAGACTTCAGACATTTATTTCATCAAAGGACTATCCCGAAGAGGGAAACTAGTCAACCTATATGGGTTAAGGCTGATTGGGACTATGCTACTTGCGAACATTGCCCAGAAGCTCTCAAATCCAAAAGTGACAAGATCGAGATCATGACCGTTTAGGATCTTGTGTTGAGAGTGCTACTATTGACCATTAATAGAGTGGCTGGGTCCCAAGCATTACATGAGACCAACAAGTCAAAGTTCCAGTACGCTATCGACTACATGACACCCACCATCTTTAACTCGGTGGAAGCAATGAAAATCAACATGAAGCAACTATCAAAATCTAAGGCAAGACACCTGAAGCAGTTTTGCTTTCAATCTATGGTATTGAACTTCTTCTTGGAGAGGGTTCTGCTATTCCAATACTAGCTAACTGAGGTAGACTCACAGATGGTCCGTTGGAGCGAGTTTATGCCCAAGGACACAAAGGGCCAATAGATGTCCTACAAGCCAACATTTTTCTCATGGCTACAATGACTATTGATTGTAGTGGAGGATTGGCCTTACAGTGGTACCGACTTCTACAAAGATATGGATATGCCACTCCAAGAAGGGGACGATTTTGATGATGAAGGTAAAAACAAACAATTTTTATTTTTGATGTTTTTTACTATTTTTTGAAATATATGTGTTCATGACACTTTGATTTTATGAATGTAGATGTTGGACCAGAACGCCCTGCTAGGATGTCCCCAATTTCCAGGTGCGTCGCTCGGCAGTTTGATGTCACTCTTTATCAGGAGGAAAGCGACAACAAGGAGGAGATTGCACGAAATCTCGAGGGTTTAACCCATGGGATCCCAGAGTATGCGTAGATAGGTGATGTCCCACGCTAGTCGCAGAGGCATATGGTGGGGGTGTCAGATCAGATTCGTCGACTACTGACTCACATGGTCCGAGAAGTTACATGTTATCATGAGCATCAAGTTGTTTAGTGCATAGGTCTAGCATTCCATATTTTTGCAGCCTGTGAGACACCTGCCAGCCACCAATGTATTTCAAACACAAATATTATTTTTTGAGGTTTTGATGTATGCCAAACATTATTGCACACACACACACACACACACAGATATATATATATGTGTGTGTGTGTGTGTGTGTGTGTGTGTGTGTGTGTTATCACTCAGGTTGTTCCCTACTTCTTAAAGGGAATACGGCCGAGGTAACCACTAACCAATCTTTTAGTTATAGGTCCTAGCCTACCTGTAACTAGAGAGGCTCTCTCTTTATGATTTAGCTTTATTTGGTGGATGATTTTAGGCTAGTTATGGTGTACTGTTTTGTTTGAGTTTGGTTGGTTGGTAAATTCAAACCAGAGCTGAGGTATAATTTACTGAACAGTTTGGGACATTGGGCAATGTAGTCCAGGCAGTGTGCTGTTGAAGTATGTTTATGAAGACAGAGTATTGCTGCAAAGCTATATAGGCATATGTGGAACAATTTTTAGATTTTGTGATAAAGTTATGGAATTAGTCAGTGAAAGGCAATTGAGAATCTTTCACTATGCTAACAAAGGAAAAATGAAAGCATTGCTTAAGAGCAGTTAAGAATTCTTAAACAATATTCACAATGATAAAATTAGTTTAGACATGAGAAATTAAGAATTCATATCCATGGCTAATCCAGAAGAAAATATATTTAGAAATAGAGATTGAGCATAGGGTGTGTTCAAACAAATCCTAAGCTATTCTTTTTCTCTATTTACTATGATTATGAAACTATATGAATTACAGCATACACATAAAAGCACATACACAGTTCAGAATAACTTATTGTTCCAGCAAATGACACAGGAATTCTGTAACACGACAGAGCCATTCATTTCCACCTTCAGACAGCATAGGAACCAGGAACTCCACCAGCAATTTGTATTAGCAAAATGTCACAAGTATACAATAGAGCTCTTCTGAAAGAGTTTCACTACAACCGACCCTCAATACGTTCTTTGAGGGGATATATATAAAAAATGGGATACAAAATATCTCAATAGTGAGTTATTGTGCAATAAATTGCACCAACAACTCTCTTACAAAAAGTAAATGAAAGAAATAACTACAACATTTAATGTTTAGATGGCAGCTATCTTTCTGTCAGACAACTTTTGACTTTTTGGCTCAGGAAAGTTGGTTGTAGCTGTGCCTTTAATTCTGCGTTAGTTGAGCCTGATGTCTGAGTGCTTTGGTGAGTCACTGTACGGATGCTTCCTGTGATACCTGCGTGCTGATTTGTCTGCTGACCTGTACTGTGACTGAGATCTGATTTTTCACAAAAAGGAATAATATAGTGGCATCACCTGGGCAGAATTTCCAGCATTGCCTGCCACCAATCAGCTGGAGGTAGCTGATGTCTCCTTATTTTTACGAGTGTTTCATCTGCTTCTGTATATCTGTAGAATTTTGGAGGCACTTCAAACAGATGTTTTATCTCACCCTCAATAAAAAATAGATTTTCCAATTTTTCATACAGAGACTGCCTAAAGGGAGGCCCTGCTTCTTCTATGGAGCTATTGGATGCTGTAATTTGATTCTCAACACAATTGTTGATCCTTGTGATATACTAATTATATGACAGCAGTTGTCCTGTGCCAGTCACTAGGCTTGGCAGTCCTTTATCTTGTAACACTGTCATCTTTGCCCTGAATTCATCAATTTCTGCCTTCATTTCCTGACATTTTCTTTCTAGTGTTTGAGTGAAATTCCTCAAAGTTAGCACTTTCTTAGCTGTAAAGATGGTGTTTGTTCTGCTATTTATTTCTAGAGCTGCCAATTCCTCCCTAGTGTGATTATTGAGGAAATGTATCATCTTATTGGCCTACTCAGGCATGATTCCTAGTGCTGTTCTAGCCCTTTGTATTTCAACATGAGCCATGCTTATCAATTCAACTTGCTCATGTATTGCCTGGATTGACCTCCATTGGTCATGTATTGATTGGCCAATTTTGGCCCAGATTATCTTCTTGATTTCTGCTAAGGTCTTGCCTAGAAGCAATTCCTTTTCCAAAGTTTTTACTTTGGCCTCCAAGGCCTTTATCTCTCTCTACTTTTCTGCCACTGTCATTTTGGACTTGTCATAGCTGGCCTCTAGCTTGGCCAGTCTACCCTTGGCTTCATTTATTTCTGTTACTTGAGTTTCAAGCTCCTTGACAGCTTTCATCAAGTCCTCCATACTCATGCTAGATTCTGCTACTTCTGTTGCTTCTGTTGCCTCTGTTGCTGATGTGGCTGTGGTTGGTGCTGGAATGGTAGGAGGGGCTGCTACTGCTTGTGAAGGAGGGGCAGGACCAAAAGTTGTAGAAGTTTGAGGGGGCTGGGAGGTTGATTCTCCCTGTCTTCCTTGCCATGCTTTCTCCAATTCTCCTTCCATTTCTAGTATCCTTTGATTCATTTTCATGAGTAAGTCCATGGTGTCATCAAGCTGTTTTTCTTGTGCTAGTTCTGCAGTGTCAGGGTGAATGGTTGGAGGCAACTTTGCCTGCTTTCTGAGTGTAGCAATATAATCCTCCTTCTTTTTCATAAGGGCCCTAACACCCTTTGGATCTTTTGGATCATGCCCTAGATCAATGATAATGTCTTCCAATGTTTTTATTCTGTTGTCCTTGGCTTGGGGAGACATCCTTTCCAAATCTAACTGTGTATTAGTATTTTTTAGTGATTCTTTCAACTTATGGGCTAGCATGGCCTTGTCTGCAAGTGTGGCATACACCATTTCTCCTATTTTCTTGTGCAGCTCTATCTGATCCATTGGATGTATGTTTTTAGAAAAGACCTCCAAGTTTGTTCTTAGGTAATCTGCAGAGGTTTTGGGATGTGGAACTTTAGGCTTTAAATGAGTAAAAATCATTTTGTCCTCCTTGATGTCATATGCTGCCATCAATCTCTATTTTTTTGTAGGGGGTTGTTTTCAAGAATTGATCATAGAGTTTTACTCTCAACAATTCATTATGTGCTTTGATCTCCATGAAACCCCCTTTGATACCAGCTGGTTGCTTGCCTTGCTTCCTTGAGGAGGATACCTCTGTGCCCTGCTGCATGGCCTGTTCCAGCTGAAATGAGCTAGTGGCAGTCTGCTGGCTGGATTGTCTTTCTCTGTCTTAGCTTTCTGCCCTTTCCTCAATGATGTCTTCTTCCTCTGTTTCAGGGTCAATTCTTGGCCTCTTGGCCTCTGGTTGTTGTGTTGACCCACTTGGAGGTGTGACTTCCTCTCTATCTCGCTTTTTTCCTCTCTCTTCATTGAGAGGTGTTTGCAAAAATGGGATTTGGGGTGGTCTAGTTTGATGTAAAGGGGCTTGCCCTTGATTTTGATCCTTTGAGGTGCTGGGCTGCCCTGCCTCTGTCTCTTCTTGTTCATCCATTATTTCTTTGCCTTTTGCTATAGTGGTGGTTGTAGATGCTTGCTGGGTAGTCTGTGCAGCTGGAGCAGTGGATGTGCCTTCTCCTACTTGGACTGGTTGCTTGAATATGACCTGCTAACAAGAATCCAAGTCAAGAGTTTTCTCTAAATCTTTCACAGTCTGCTCTATTTTCTCTTCCTGAGTAAATTCTTCTACTATTGATTCAAGCACCCATTCATCTTGGTTGGCAAAGTGTTCTATTTGTGGATATGGGCAATGTTTATAGGCTAGCAGCCTATACTTGACTCTCCTAGCACTGATAAAGCCTTCAGGGTCATAAGGGACCCACCAGAAGCTTCTTTTGAGTTTGAGTTGTTGCCCCAATATTTGGTCAGCTTCTTGCCAACCATCTTTCTTATTCATGATGAATGGGCCTAGGCGGTCTCTGAATTTTAGATTAGCTTTCTTCTTGGCACTATGGAAGTGTGTGAGGTCAGAATTGATGAGTTTCCTATAGTATTCCAAGGCAAACAATCTCATAGGCACATACCTTGGGAGCCTGTAGGGACAGAGCTCACAACCATAGATTCTAATAACTGTGTGATTTTGGTATAAATACCAATCACCTATTTTGTAATTCCTGGACAACTGTAAGATTTTCTGCATATCTTTGGACAATCTGGCAGGAGGAGACCTCTTCAAGAAGCATGTAACTGGATAGACAAATTGGTCAATAAATTCATAGTAGGAGTAGGGAGAGCTCTGGACTTGATGAAACACTGAAGACCAGAAGATGACAGATCTCCTCTCACCCTGTGAATCCAGCTTCTTGATGGGGCACTGGAAGCAATCTGTTTGATAGTACAAGAAGAGGTGATAGATGTATGATGAATATTTAAATATTGCCTCCCTGTCCATCCTCAGCAGTTGGTCATGTATCTTGTTGGCAATAAACATGGCATAATTGTATGTAACAGCAGGAGGCTTCCCAAGGCTATATGCAGATAGCATGACCAACACAGTTTCATCAACATGCTCATTTGTGGAGAGCCCGAGCACAGAGGTTAACATGTCCACCAGCAGCTTGCCTACCTCATTGAAATTTGTATATGAAAAAGGAGGTGGCCCAGAAGGTTGGTAGTCTGCCTTCATGAAAGTTTTGGTGACTGCAGCAATGTCTGTGCTAGAGAGCCTAGAGCCCTCATCGAGCAAATACTTTATAGGAAAAGGGTACAGCAGTTGGGTTTGCTTGTCATTCAGCATCTGGTTTATGGAGTTTGGTGTTATGTAAAAGAGGATGCTCCCAGATGGAGACTTTACAGCTCTGAGCTTCTGGTCATAGTTTTCTGCACAGAGGTGAATGACTTCAGGAAAGACATTTACAGATGGCAAGAAGTAGGTAGGCAAATTGGACTCCCAGATGCCATACATGTCACTGTTGTCCAAGTGATTGTTCCTCAGCTGGCAGAAGGTCTGTAAGTGGTTCCTCTCTGCCACAAAATCTGCAATGAGGAAATCAATGTCTATTAGTGGCATAGCTTCAAGCTCCTTATTGGGTGGATTAACACGAGCTACATCCAGTGCAGATGGAGTGGCTATGTTTGATTTTAACTGGATATTTACTTGAGTTTAGGATTGGTGCAAAGGTTGAGGAATGCCCACTAAATTTTGTTTGACAGTGAGCAACCTGAGAGTATGAGGAAACTCTTACAGGTTTTGATAAATTGTGGGGCACTCTGTTGGAAGAAACCAGAGTGTGTTTGAGCTAATTAGCTGGTTTTTCAAGGGGAACTTTGAAAACAGGGATGAGTGTGCAGTTTTATGGGCTTTTAGCCGGTAGCTCGTCTTCTCCAATTAGTTTTTATTGTGAATTTCGCAGAAGGGCATGGGTTTCTTGCAGAGCCTTGTGGTGCAGGGATTTTACCAGGTCTTTGGGTGGTTCTAGTGGACAATTTATCTGTGAGGAGCTTTTTGCAGAGTTTCTTTACAGGAATTTGGGAGAAAAAGAGGAGAAATGCAGGTAAAATAGGTCGCCTGCGGCAAATACCTGGATTTCTCGATGCGGGAGGCGTCAAGCTAGATCAATTGCAGGTATTTGGGTCTAATTTGAGGGCAGTAGCAACCTTGGTGGATGAATTCTCGATTTCGGCAGAAAACGACGTCTTTTGCATGCAGAGTGCTCCGGAAACGACGAATGAAAATGACAAATAACGATCATTTCCCGACTTTTTATGCACTTTTGGCCCTTTGGCGCCTTTTTAGTGATGACGTCAGCATGACGTCATCGGTGGGTCCGGGTACGACAGGGTGACGTGACAGCTGGCGTGGGTGGCCAGGTGGCAGTGACACGGTGGCAGGGCAGGCGGGTGGACAGATGACGTGGAGGTGACGTGGAGGCGCGGTGGCGGAAAGGTGAGGTGACATCACACTGAGGGGGGTGTGATGTCAGCGAGGGGGGATGGGTGGTAAGCGGTTTCCCCAGAGGCCCCATAAGCGGTAAGTGGTATAAGGGGGGGAGGGGGGTGCTCCAAACATTGCGGGAGGTGACGCTGGCGGGGGTACGGCGGTGAAACCGCCAATCCCCCGGACGCAAAAGGTCGGGCATGTTCTGTGGGACATTGACCGCCAGTCGTTGGATCAGTGGGGCCGGCGATCGAACGGTTGGCGGCAATTGCGATGTGACCACCGTTTATTTTCGAGGGGACTGCCAATTAAACAATTATTTTAATAAATCAAGCGCGAGGGTAGGTTTTTGACATTAGGATTTCGGGTTTTAATGTAATTGCGCCCATTTATAAATGTTTTTATCTAAAAAACATTATAACCAATGTATTTTAGGGCAGAAAAGGGGTAGGAAGGGTTAATGGGGGCGAGGACCATGGATTTTTGGTTTTTAGCCAAAGTTTTTTAATTGAAAACCATAGTTTAGGGTTAAAGAGGGTTAATATTAACCCCTGATGGATTAATATTCCCCAAGAGAGGGATATATAGCTATAGTGCTAGGGGGAGGGTATTTATATAGATCTTTTGGGAATTTTTACATAGATCTTTATAGGATTAGGGAAGGGGGGTACTTAGGGAGCTAAATAATACATTAGTTGTTAATATGACATTGTGAGGTGAGTGTAGGGGTAAAGACTAGGTTTTAAGAAGTAAAACATAGGAATGGAAGATGAGGGAAATGAGAGTAAAGATTTTTACACAAAAAATGTGGCTTCTTTGTCTTGACTAAACTTCATGGTTTGACCTAGTAGTTTGTCATGAACTGAAGTGGAACTGGACTCTTGAGAAGATCTCAACGTCCTTGGGGATGTTAGTAAATGATATTTGGGGGAAAAAGGGGGAAATTAGACATGCTTCCAATGTTATGTCCTCAAACCTCTGCTATGATGCCAATACCCTGAATGGAATGAGTCTGTGTACTTGATAAGCCAATTGGTGATGGCCCTTCATTTCTGCAACCTTGCACTACTTACCCATCCTAGTAATCCTGACATTTTTTCTTCACTTGAAGTGGGTGCACTTGAATTAGTAGACCCTGATTGTTCTCTTTTTCTTTTGACTGTCCTCCTATCTAAATCTACCCTTATTTCTTCCAAGGACCCAGATTAAGCAGTTGGGCTCCTCCATTTCTCTACCTAGTTAGTCATCTGCCAAGCTTGAGCTATTTGGACAGGAAACATTCTCTATTCTGCAACAAGCAATTTAAACATGGCATGGTCCAGATTAGACTGCTCGGCCATCCATCCAGTATGATTAGCAGTAGTATTTGTAGAGTGGGACACTGCCAAAGATAGTAGTGGCATTTTGACTGGTCACTTTCCTGGTCTTTAGTTTGGGGTTCATTTTCACTTTTCTTTTGATCATTTGATTTTCTTGCCTTTTGATTATTCTTTTAAGGCATACCCTCTTTTCATTTTTTAATTTTCATAGTATGTACACAAAATATGGAACCTTTGCAGCCTGCAATGATGAACATATTTAGCCCTTCCACTATCAATCATGAAAGATGAAACCTATTGGTATAGGAACCTAACAGTGGCTCCACTTGGGGATGGCTTTTCCTAGAGGAAAGCCAAGAACAGCAGGTCAGATGGCCTTATTTTCCTTTTCTTACTGCAGTGAATCCTCTCTAGTATTGACACTTTTGATCTGAATATAATGAGCTGATATGCAGTGCCTCATGACCTCATTTGTACAAGAATTACCACTTTGTGTCTTACTGACCTATATCACTGCTTATCCTTGGTTCTCTGTTCTGTAGACCTTCCTCAAATTTGTTTATGGAGCTTTTCAAGCATCTATGTCATTTTTGATATGGTTTTGCTGATCATTCTTCAAAATCTGTTGTAGTTGTTCTTTTATCTACCGGCTGTAAAAAGAAAAATGCTGAAAATATAGACATTTATGTACAATATGTGACTGTGCTATGCTCATGGATCATAGTAGTGCTTGAGCATTCTCCCATTTACTGGGCCTTCATCATTATTTGACTCATCCAGACTCTTTAGAGAAAAGGTGTTATTGCCTTGCACAGCTTGAATTACAAATGGTCCTTTCCACAGAAAGTCAAATTTGCCATGCTCTCCTTTGTCCTCCCTCCTAGAGTCCCATTTCAATACTTTGTTCCCTATAAAAAAGTCTTCAGCTTTTGTTCTTATGTCAAACACCTTTTTCATCTTCTCTTGTAGAACCTGAGTTCTCTGATACACTTCTTCCCTTGTTTGTTGTAAGTGAATTGTTTGATTGATCCTCCTCTGGATATCATCGGGTTTAGCCTGTATTTCCTGCAGCAATTTGATCACAGGGATCCCAAGAGATGATGGGAACACAGCTTCCAGGCCATACAACAACTCATATGGGCTAGTACCAATAGATCTTTTAGTGGTCAACCTATCTGCCCATAGCGCATTTACCAGCTTTTTATGCCAATTCTTTTTGTTCTCCTCCAAGACCTTTTTAATGATGTTGATGAGGCTTTTATTGGAGGACTTAGCTAGGCCACTGCCTTGAGGGTAATAGGCTGTTGAATGACCTAGGGTGATATGATATTTGTGACAAAAGTTGATCATTCTCTTGGATTTAAAGGCAGCTGCATTATCTCTTATGATTTTCTCTGGGCAGCCAAATCTAGACAAGATATTGGTTTCTAGGAATTGTATGATAATTGAGTCATTTGCTTGTCTACAAGGTATGGCCTCTATCCATTTGGTTAAGTAATCAGTAGCTGTCAGGATCCATCTATGTTGGCCTGAGGATGAAGGGTGAATTTCCCCAATGAAGTCTAAGCCCCATTGTTGAAATGGTTTTTCAGTTGAAATGGGCTTGAGGGGTAAGGGTAGCAACTTTTTCTTCCCTTCAAAGATCTAACACTTATGACATGACATTACAAACTTTTTTGAATCAGTGAACACGGAGGGCCAATAGAATCCAGCCCTCAGGATTTTATCAGCTATGGATTTCCAATATAGGTGCCCGCCACAATCTCCTGCATGAAATTCTCTAAGGACCTTATCAGCTTCATCTGAAGTTAGGCAGTTAAGCAGGACATCTTCATGATTTTTCCAAAATAAAACATTGTCTATTATACAAAATTTTGAAGCTTTCATTTTTAGAAATCTCTTTTTGGTTCTGGATAACCCTGGAGGAGCTTGCAGGTTTAATAATACAAAACATATGTCAGCATACCAAGGTGATTGTAAAAAGGCTTGATTGATCTGTGGAGTCACCATCTCCTGTTCGTTATCCAGTTCATTGATGTCAAGGGCTTGGAAATTAGTTTCAGTCATTAGTTTAGCTAGCCCTTGTCCTTTTATAAGTTTTGTTGGTTTGATTTCTATGTCATATTCCAGAATGTTGGCAATCCATTTGCCCCTTTTACCTTCAATTCCTTCTTGAGTTAAAATGTCTTTGACTACTGTATTAGGCACATATGCAACTATGTGAGAGTACAGGATATAAACTCTGAAATCCTTTATGGCTTTTACAAGGGCATATGCTTGCTTTTTCATGATTTTGTACTTGAGTGGGGCATCCCTAAGGGCTCTACTGAAAAAGGCAATAGGTTTTTCACATCCCAAGTCATCCTTTTGCAGTAAGACAACAGCAATTGTATGTTCATAAGCAAAGGAGAAGATTATAAAATCTCTATCAAAACTGGGGCTTGTAAGAACAGGTGTTTTTGTTAAAGCTATCTTTATTTCTTCAAAAGCTTGTTTAGCCTCAATTTTCCATTTGACCTTGGCATCTTTCTTGAGCATATTGTTCAACAATCTTATCAGCTCAGCCAAGTTAGGAATAAATCTTCTTAGGAAATTAATTTTCCCTAAAAAGGCTTGCAATTCTTTGATGTTTCTGGGATGAGGGACCTGAAGTATAGCCTGAATCCTATCAGGGTCAATTCTTATGCCATCCTTTGAAATTATATGACCTAGGAGTTTGCCTTCTTCCAGGCCAAATAGTGATTTCTTTGGGTTCAAAGAAATGCCATACTTTCTGCAAATTAAGAACACTTGTCTCAGGTGTTTTAAATGTTCTTGGTCTGATTTTGAGAAGGTTGTTAGATCATCAAGGTATATGACTAAGAAATCATGGATTTCTTTGGCAAAGGCTATGTCCATTGCCCTTTGAAATGTGGCTCCGGCATTCTTGAGTCCAAAAGGCATTTTGACATATTTAAAAGTTCCCCAAAGTGTGGTGAAAGCTGTTTTATATTGGTCATCTGGGTGAACTAAAATTTGATTGAATCCCAAGAAGCCATCCAGTAGTGAGATCCTTGAAGCTCCCACTACCCTTTGTAAGATGTGATCCATTTTTGGCAAGGGGTATTGGTCTTTGAGAGAGACTTTGTTTAAATTTCTCAGATCAACACAAAGTCTTATCTCCCCAGTTTTCTTTCTTGTAGGTACAAGGTTAGAAATCCATTCAGAAAATCTTATAGGTGTAATGATCCCAGCTTCATACATTCGTTTTACTTCCTTTTCAATTAGGGGAAGAAGAAATGGATTCACTCTTCTCAGTTTCTGTTTAAAGGGTTTCTGGTTTTCTTTTAGGGGTATTGTGTGTTGGATAACTGTAGTATCATAGGATTTAAGGTCCTCATAACTCTAGGCAAACACATCCTGAAACTCTTTGAACAGTTTAATATATTCTGATTTCTTATCAGGAGGTAAGGTTCTAGAGAGCTTGACCATTTTAGCATTTTCAGTGGTCCCAATGTTACACTCCTCTATTTTTGCATTGATGGGTTGCATCTTTGGTTTCTTAGGGAGATCATTTGAATCAAAAATGTCTTCTAAAGGAGTAATACCTATGGGCAAGAACTTATCCTTTAGTTGAATTACTTTAGTTTCTTCTTCATTAATTTCATCAAGATCTGTTACTGTTAGTTTCTGTAAATTGGCAGAGTCAAAGGTTGTAGGATGTAATATCAGATTTGCTGTTTCAGCTGATATACTTCTGTTCAGTTCATCTATTTGGTGTTGATCATCCCTAATGCTTGTGTCAATGTTTAAGTTTGAGAATTCCTCCTTCATGGTTAAAAAATTGTTTATCTAAGTATCATTCTCAAATACTTGCCAATTATCTACATTGTCTGGGTCATAAGGCCTGTGTTTAATCTCAACAGTGAACTGGTGGTTAGGCCCAAAAGGAAGTTTACAGGTGCTTGCAAAGGTTGCCAAACTGTGAGCATGCAAATTGTGGTTCCTAGGTATTTTGGTGAGCTGATATTCCAGGAAGTTGTTGAGCAAATCTGTCACTGCTAACCTATAAGACCTTAACCTGGGATCATTTGTGACAAAAGTTCCCTTTATCTGTTGTATAATTAGGTCTGAATCTCCCAATATGGAGACTTTGGTCACTCCTAGACTCTTAATTAGTTTGAGACCTAGTAAAAGGGCCTCATATTCAGCCATGTTATTTGTACATCTGAAGTTAAGCCTATATGCATGACCTAGAGCATGGTCATTTTGAGTATTGTGTATCCATACCCCTGCTCCTGCTCCTAGCTTATTTAATGAGCCATCAAATTCTAAATACCACATAGTCTCTTGATCAATGTTTGTTTCCATGGATTTACAGACTTGTTCAGTGGACTGGTCTGGTTTTGATGATTCCTGTGATATATCAGCAGATTGTGTTGGTTTGATTACATCAGTGATCCTTTGATCTGGAGATGTGGATTGTTCATTCATATGCCTGGTTTCTGTTGTTTCTAGGAGCTTGACCTCAGTTTTGGGACATATATCAGCATTGTATAGTATGAATGAGTCCATGTCTGAATGGATGGAGTAGATTGGGAAGTTTTGGGGCTTCTCCTGACTGCTGACCACATATTTCATCAGTGTTTCTCGGTACAGTCTCTTTGGCTGGCCAAAGACCGAGATTGTGGCATATGACATGTCTAGTTGCAGAGATCCTTGGAGTTTGGCACCCCATGATCTTGATAAGAGCATAACATATTTGGGTGGAATGTCAGCTACTACTACATCCATTAGAATTGTTTTGGATGGATATTGGACTAGGGATACACAAAGGTCTTTGATCAGGCCTAAACATCTTACCTGGCTGGAATCAAATGAAAACAAATCTTTATAAGGTCTGGTGATATCTAATTCAAGTTTTTCCATTACTGATTTGGGCATTAGGTTATGAGAGGCCCCTGAGTCAAACATGGCATTGTGTAGTACTTTGTCATGAATGTTTAGGCTTACATAGAATGGAGGAGTCCCTCCATCCACTGATTTTCCATTGACTTCTGAGCCAAAAATCAGCTTTGGCTGGTCATCTAGAATATTAACTACATCCCTATTCTCTGGTACTTGCAATGATCTATTAATTTGTTGTCTGAAGACCTCATGTTTGGCTAATTCTGAAAGAGGAATTGCTATTTTTAGTTTACCAATTTCCGTTTCAAGGTTGAAAGGTTTTTCCATCTGAATTTTTACACTGTGAGCAGCAAATTTTTCTTTTTCTGCTTAATTTTGGTTGACCATGTCCTGATCAGGTACACTATTTTGGGGTATGCTTGGGTTGCCTCTGTTTTCTAGATGTCTACCCAAGATTTCTGTTGGAAGAAGAGGTGTAGGTGTAGCTTTTATTGGAGGCTGTACATCAAATACATCTTCCACTGTGACCTCTCTTTGGGGTTTTTTATCTGAGGACTCTGTTAAGACAACTTTATCATTGGATTTCTTGGGCAGTTTGTTGTTTGTTTGTTTGGTATTCTTAGGTACATCTATGGTTCTACTTCTTAACTTGTATTGTTTGTGTACTTCATAGACTGCTGTGTCATACCCTTCTCTGAAATCAAATGACTCACCATATTTTGCTTGGAATTGCTTGTATTCTTGGGCTGGTTGGTCATATTGTGTTAAGAATACTTGTTGTTCACTGTCCAAACCCATTAGATTGATGTGGGGATCTTCTATTTGTTCACTAGTGGTTGAGGCCTATGCATAGTTTTGTTGAAATGGAGGTCTGATATCGTGATCAAGACTAGTTCTCCCAGCATTTGGGTTTTGGTTTTTTCTAAAATTGGGATTGCTAGTGGTGTTGCTTGTTTACCCTTCCCAAGAGGACTTTCTCTCCATAGTCTCAACTCTATCTCCCAACCTCTCCATACCCTTCATGATTGCATCTAGCTTTTGGTCAAAGGTTGAGGGTTCCTCTTTAAATGCTATTCTTCTCTCATTTTTTGTTCTGGTTCTCTTGGCAATCAGGTTTGCCTCCACACTTACAACTATATTCTGCATGTCTGCAAGACTTGGAGGTGCTCTTTCTCTTAATTGATATGCCATGTCTGGGTGAAATCCATCAGGGAATTTGATCAAGGCCAGATCAGGTGGAGATCTCAAGTTTTGAGGGATGGCGTTATATACATTGTTGAACCTAGCACAGTAATCTTGAACTGTTTCTTGTGGACCCCTTTCAAGTTATCATACTCTGTTAGTATGTGTAGAGGGTCTTTCTTCTTTTCCCATCTGTTAAAAAACTTAGGTATAAGGCATCAGGATTGAGTATAGAATTTGCAGCTAGAGACCTAAACCAGTTCCTTACCTACCCTGTCAAACTTTGCACAAAAATTTTCATTCTTACATCTTCATCATCTATCTCATAGTTCTCAAAATAGTCCTGCATTCTCTTGGTATGTTGCTGGGCTGTATAAGTGCCAGTACCATCAAAGTAAGTAATTTTGCTTTGATAGTCTTGGGGCATTGCCCCTGAATTTGCAGGCAGGTGTAAAGGAGCATATCTAGCCATATTTGCAGGGATACAGGGGACAACAAGAAGGAGTGGAACAGCTAGAACAACAGGGATAACAGGAGTAAGGTGTGTTGGGGATGGAGCAGTGGGGAAACTACCTTGGGAAGTGGATGAGGAACTAGGATAAGTAGGGGTTGTGTGAGGGTGAACTGATGCTTTGACAGGAGTAGGAATATAGCTCTGCTGAATTGGTTATGTATCTGAATCTGAGAGCCCTCCTAGCTGCTCTTGCTTCTTTAAGATTTTGTGGATTAAATTGGGGTTTTCAAAGATAGCTGGGGGATTAGGGTCAGGATTGGACCTAGTGTAACGAGATTTCTTCTTTGGAGCCAGCTTCTGAGTTTTCTTTCCTTGGTATCTTATGATAACGTTTAAACAGGAAGCTTATTTCCTTTCAATTGGTAATTTTGACATAAGGCCCCCAGTGGAGTCGCCATTAATGTTAACACTCAGGTTGTTCCCTGCTTCCTAAAGGGAATACAGCCGAGGTAACCACTGACCAATCTTTTAGCTACAGGTCCTATCCTACCTGTAACCAGAGAGGGCTCTCTCTTTATAATTTAGCTTTGTTGGTGGATGATTTTAGGCTAGTTATGGTGTGCTGTTTTGTTTGAGTTTGGTGGGTTGGTGAATTCAAACATAGCTGAGATATAGATCATGGAACAATTTGGTCCATTGGGCAATGGAGTTGAGGTAGTGTGCTGCTGAAGAATGTTCATGAAGGCAGATTGTTGCTGCAGAGCCAGGTAGGCATCTGTGGAACAATTTCTTTAGATTTATGAAATGAAGTTATGGAATTAGTGAGTGAAAGGAAATTAAGAATCTTTCACTATGCTAACAACGGAAAAATGAAAATATTGCTTAAGAGAAGTTAAGAATTCTTAAACAATATTCACAATGATAGAATTAGTGTAGACATGAGCAATTAAGAATTCATATCCATGGCTAATCCAGAAGAAAACATATTTAGAAATAGAGATTGAGCATAGGATGTTCAAACAAATCCTAGGCTATTCTTTTTCTCTATTTTCTATGATCATGAAAACATATGAATTATGGAATACACAGAAAAACACATACACAGTTCAGAATAACTTATTGTTCGAGCAAATGACACAGGAATTATGTAGCACAACAGAGCCATTCATTTCCACCTTCAGACAGCATAGGAACCAGGAACTCCACCAGCAACTTGTATTATCAAAAATGTCTCAAGTATACAATAGAGCTCTTCAGAAAGAGTTTTCACTACAACCGACCCTCAATACATTCTCTGAGGGGATATATATACAAAATAGGATACAAAATATCTCAAAGTGAGTTATTGTGCAATAAATTGCACCACCAACTCTCTTAAAAAAAGTAAATGAAGGAAATAACTACAGAATTTAATGCTGAGATGGCAGCTATCTTTCTCTCAGACAACTTTTGACTATATGGCTCAAGAAAGTTGGCTGTAGCTGTGTCTTTAATTCTGCGTTAATTGAGCCTGTTGCGTGGGTGCTTTGGTGAGTCACTTGTACGGATGCTTCCTGTGATACCTGCGTGCTGATCTGTCTGCTGACCTGTACCGTGACTGAGACTTGATTTTTCTCAAAAAGGAATAACATAGTGGCATTATCTAGGCAGAATTTCCAGCATTGCCTGCCACCAATCAGCTGGAGGTAGCTGATGCCTCCTTATTTTCACCAATGTTTCCTCTGCTTCTGTATATCTGTAGAAGTTTGGAGGCACTTCAAATAGATGATTTATCTCATGCTCAATAAAAAATAGATTTTCTAATTTGTCATACAGAGACTGCCCAGAGGGAGGCCCTGCTTCTTCTGTGGAGCTGCTAGATGCTGTTATTTGATTCTCAACATAATTGTTGATCATTGTGATATACTGATTATATGACAACAGTTTTCCTATGCTAGTCACTAGGCTTGGTAGTCCTTTATCCTGTAACACTGTCATCTTTGCCCTGAATTCTTCAATTTTTGCCTTCATCTCCTGACATTTTCTCTCTAGAGTTTGAGTGAAGTTCCTCAAAGTCAGCACTTTCTTAGCTGTCAAGATGGTGTATGTTCTACTGTTTATTTCTAGAGCTGCCAATTCCTCCCTAGTGTGGTTATTGAGGAAATGTATCATCTTATTGGCCTGCTCAGGCATGATTCCTAGTGCTATTCTGACCCTTTGTATTTCAACATGAGCCATGCTTATCAATTCAACTTTCTCATGTATTTCCTGGATTGACCTCCATTGGTCATGGATTGATTGGCCAATTTTGGCCCAGATTATCTTCTTGATTTTTGCTAAGGTCTTGCCTAGAAGCAATTCTTTTTCCAAAGTTTTTACTTTGGCCTCCAAGGCCTTTATTTCTCTTCGCTTTTCTGCTACTGTCATCTTGGACTTGTCATAGCTGGCCTCTAGCTTAGCCAGTCTACCCTTGCCTTCATTTATTTCTGTCACTTGAGTTTCAAGCTCCTTGACAGCTTTCATCAAGTCCTCCATACTCATGCTAGATTCTGCTGCTGCTGTTGCTTCTGTTGCTTCTGTTGCTGATGTGGCTGTGGTTGGTGCTGGAATGGCAGGAGGGGCTGCTGCTGCTTGTGAAGGAGGGGAAGGGCCAAGAGTTGTAGAAGTTTGAGGGGGCTGGGAGGTTGATTCTCCCTGTCTTCCTTACCATGATTTCTCCAATTCTCCTTCCGTCTCTAGTATCCTTTGATTCATCTTCATGAGTAAGTCCATGGTGTCATCAAGCTGTTTTTCTTGTGCTAGTTCTGCAGTGTAAGGGTGAATGGTTGGAGGCAATTTTGCCTGCTTTCTGAGTGCAGCAATATCATCCTCCTTCTTTTTCATAAGGGCCCTAACACCCTTTGGATCCTTTGGATCATGCCCTAGATCAATGATAATGTATTCCAATGTTTGTATTCTGTTGTCCTTGGCCTGGGAAGACATCCTTTCCATATCCAACTGTGTATTAGTATTTTTCAGCGATTCCTTCAACTTATGGGCTAGCATGGCCTTGTCTACAAGTGTGGCATAAACCATTTCCCCTGTTTGCTTGTGCAGCTCTATCTGATCCATTGGATGTATGTCTTTAGAAAAGACCTCCAAGTTTGTTCTTAGGTAATCTGCAGGGGTTTTGGGATGTGGGACTTTAGGCTTTAAATGAGTAAAAATCATTTTGTCCTCCTTGATGTCGTATGCTGCCATCAGTCTCTGTTTTCTGGAGGGGTTGCCTTCAAGAATTGATCATAGAGTTGTACTCTCAACAATTCATTATGTGCTTTGATCTCCATGAAACCCCCTTTGATACCAGCTGGTTTCTTGCCTTGCTGCCTTGAGGGGGATACCTCTGTGCCTTGTTGCATGGCCTGTTCCAGTTGAAATGAACTAGTGGCAATCTGTTGGCTGGATTGTCTTTCTCTTTTTTGGATTTCTGCCCTTTCCTCATTGATGTCTTCTTCCTCTGTTTCAGGGTCAATTCTTGGCCTCTTGGCCTCTGGTTGCTGTGTTGACCCACTTGGAGGTGTGACCTCCTCTCTATCTCGCTTTTTTCCTCTCTCTTCATTGATAGGTGTTTGCAAAACTGGGATTTGGGGTGGTCCAATTTGCTTTAAAGGGGCTTGCCCTTGTGTTTGATCCTTTGAGGTGCTAGGCTGCCCTGTCTCTGTCTCTTGCTGTTCATCCATTATTTCTTTGCCTTTTGTTGTAGTGGTGGTTGTAGATGCTTGCTGGGTAGTCTGTGCAGTTGGAGCAGTGGATGTGCCTTCTCCTACTTGGACTGGTTGCTTGAATATGACCTGCTGACAAGAATCCAAGTCAAGAGTTTTCTCTAAATCTTTTACAGTCTACTCCATTTTCTCTTCCTGAGTAAATTCTTCTACTATTGTATCAGGCACCCATTCATCTTGGTTGGCAAAGTGTTCTATTTGTGGATATGGACAATGTTTATAGGCTAGCAGCCTATACTTGACTCTCCTAGAACTGATAAAGCCTTCAGGGTCATAAGGGACCCACCAGAAGCTCCTTTTGAGTTTAAGCTTTTGCCCCAATATTTGATCAGCCTCTCGCCAACCATCTTTCTTGTTCATGATGAAGGGGCCTAGGTGGTCTCTGAATTTGAGATTGGCTTTCTTCTTGGCACTATGGAAGTGTGTGAGGTCAGAATTGATGAGCTGCCTATAGTATTCCAAGGCAAACAATCTCATAGGCACATACCTTGGGAGCCTGTAAGGACAGAGCCCACAGCCATAGATCCTGATGACTGCGTGATTTTGTTATCAATACCAATCACCTATCTTATAATTCCTGGAGAGCTGTTAGAGTTTTTGCATATCTTTGGACAGTCTGGCAGGAGGAGACCTCTTCAAGAGGCATGTGACTGGATAGACAAATTGGTCAATAAATTCACAGTAGGAGTAGGGAGAGTTTTGGACTTGATGGAAAACTAAAGACCAGAAGATGACAGATCTCCTCTCACCCTGTGAATCCAGTTTCTTGATGTGGCACTGGAAGCAATCTGTCTGATAGTACATGAAGAGGTGATAGATGTATGATGAATATTTGAATATTGCTTCCCTGTCCAGCGTCACTAGTTGGTCATGTATCTTGTTGACAATAAACTTGGCATAATTGTATTTTACTGCTGGGGGCTTCCCAAGGCTATATGCAGATAACAAGACCAAAACAGTTTCATCAACATGCTCATTTGTGGAGAACCCCAGGACAGAGGATATCATGTCCACAAGCAGCTTGCCTACCTCATTGAAATTTGCATATGAAAAAGGAGGTGGCCCTGAAGGCTGGCAATCTGCTCTCATGAAGGTTTTGGCAACTGCAGCAATGTCTGTGCTAGAGAGCTTGGAGCCCTCATCCAGAAAATACTTTATAGAAAAAGGGTATAGCAGTTGGGTTTGTTTGTAATTCATCATCTGATTTATGGAGTCTGGTGTTATGTAAAAGAGGATGCTCCCAGATGGAGACTTTACAGCTCTGAGCTTCTGGTCATAATTTTCTGCACAGAGGTGAATGAATTTAGGAAAGACATTTACAGATGGAAGTAAGTAGGTAGGCAGATTAGACTCCCAGATGCCATACATGTCACTGTTCCTTAGCTGGCAAAAGGTCTGTAATTGGTTCCTCTCTACCACAAAATCTGCAATGAGGAAATCACTGTCTACAAGTGGCATAGCTTCAAGCTCCTTACTGGGTGGATTGACAGGAGAAACATCAAGAGCAGATGGAGTGGCCATGTTTGATTTTAACTAGATATTTACTTGAGTTTAGGATTGGTGCAAAGGCTGAGGAATGCCCACTGAATTGTGTTTGAAAGTGAGCAGCTCTGAGAGTATGAGGAAACTCTTTACAAGTTTGATGAACTGTGGGCACTCTGTTGGAAGAAACCAGAGTGTGTTAAGCTAATTAGCTGGCTTTTCAAAGGGAATTTCTGATAACAGGGATGAGGGTGCAGTTGTATGGGCTTTTAGCCGGTAGCTCGGCTTCTTTAATTAGCTTTTTCGGTGAATTTTGCAGAAGGGCACGGGTTTCTTGCGAGCTTTGTCGTGCAGGGATTTCACTAGGTTTTTGGGTAGTTTCAGTGGACAATTTATCTGCGAGGAGCTTATGTAGAGTTCTTTACAGGAAATTAGGAGAAAAATGGGAGAAATACGAGTAAAGTAGGTCGCCTGCGGCAAATACCTGGATTTTTCGGTGCAGGAGGCGTCAAGCTGGATCAATTGCAGGTATTTGGGTCGACTTTGAGGCTGGCAGCAAATTTGGTGGACAAATTCTCGGTTTTGGCCGTAAACGACGTCTTTTGCATGCACACTGCTCCAGAAACGACGAGTTAAAATGACAAACAACGGTCATTTCCTGACTTTTAATGCAATTTTGGCCCTTTGGCGCCTTTTTGGTGATGACATCAGCATGATGTCATCGGTGGGTCCGGGTACGATAGGGTGACGTGGCAGCTGACGTGGGTGGCCGGGTGGCGGTGGCACGGTGGCAGGGCAGGCGGGTGGATGGACGACGTGGAGGTGACGTGAAGGCGCGGTGGCGGGCGAAGGCGGTGACGTCATGCTGACGGGGGTGTGACGTCAGCAGGAAGGGATGGGCGGTAAGCGGTTTCCCCGGAGCACCCATGGGCGGTAAGCGGTATGAGGGGGGAGGGCTCCGAACACTGCGAGAGGCCGACGCATGGCGGGGGTACGGCGGTAAAACCGCCAATCCCCCGGACGCAAAAGGTCGGGCAGGTTGCTGGTGAGATTGACCGCCAGTCGTTAGATCAGTGGGGCCGGCGATCTAACGGCTGATGGCACATATGATGTGATAGCGCGTTAGGACAGGGGGACCCACCAATTTAATAATTTTTTTAAATAAATCGAGCGTGGGGGGTGGGTTTTAGACATTAGGATTTTGGGTTTTATAACTGTTTTAATTTAAAAACATTATAAACACAAACTTTAGAGCAGAAAAGGGGTAGGAAGGGTTAATGAGGGCGGGGATTTTGATTTTTTGATTTTTAGCCATAACTTTTTAACAAAACCCATAGTTTAGGGTTACAGAGGGTTAATATTAACCCGTGATGGATTAATATTTCCCAAGCGAGGGCTGTATAGCTATAGTGCTAGGGGGAGGGTATTTATATAGACTTTTGGGGAATTTTACATAGATCTTTATAGAATTAGGGACGGGGGATGCTTAGGGAGCTAGATAGTACATCTATTCTTAATATGACATTTGTGAGGTGAATGTAGGGGCAAAGGCTAAGTTTTAAGAAGTAAAACTTAGGAATGGAAGATTAGGGAAATGAGAATAAAGGTTTTTACACAAAAAATGTGGCTTCTTTTCCTTGATTGAACTTCATGGTTTGACCTGGTACTCTGTCATGAAATGAAGTGGAACAGGACACTTGAGCAGATCTCAAGGTCCTTGGGGATGTTAGTAAATGATGTTTGGGGGAAAAAAGGGGGAAATTAGACATGCTTCCAATGTTATATCCTCCAACCTTTGTTATGATGCCAATACCCTGAATGGAATGAGTCTTGCACTTGATAAGCCAACTGGTGATGGCCCTTCATTTCTGCAACCTTGCACTACATACCCAACCTAGTAATCCTAACATTTTTTCTTCACTTGAAGTGGGTGCACTTGAATTAGCAGACCCTGATTGTTCTCTTGTTCTTTTGATTGCCCTCCTATCTAAATCTACCCTTATTTCTTCCAAGGACCCAGATTAGGCAGTTGGGCTCCTTCATTTCTCTACCTAGCTAGTCATCTGCCAAGCTTGAGCTGTTTGGACAGGAAACATTCTCTATTCTGCAACAAGCAATTTAATCATGGCATGGTCCAGATTAGATTGTTGGGCCATCCATCAAGTATGATTAGCAGCAGCATTTGTAGAGTGTGACACTGCCAAAAGATAGTAGTGGCATTTTGACTGGCCACTTTCCTGGTCTTTAGTTTGGGGTTCATTGTCAAATTTCTTTTGACCATTTGATTTTCTTGCCTTTTGATTATTCTTTTAAGGCATACCCTCTTTTCATTTTTTAATTTTCCTAGTATGTACACAAAATATGGAACCTTTGCAGCCTGCAATGATGAACATATTTAGCCCTTCCACTATCAATCATGAAAGATGAAACCTATTGGTATAGGAACCTAACACAAAGTATTATGGTCAATACAAGGTGTTGCAAAATATTGGTACTATGGCATTCAAATTGGAGCTTCCGACAGCTTCCCGAGTGCACCCAGTTTTCCATGTTTCATGTTTAAATAAGGTTATAGGTGACAATCTCCCAGTTCAAACAATATTCCAGAACTTGATAAGGAAGGAAAAATAATATTGGAACCTGAAGTAGTCACAGAAACAAGAAATCGACAGCTACAAAATCAATCAATTTTGGAGTATCTCATGAAGTGGAAGAACTTACCCATTGAAGATTCCACATGGGAGGATGATAATTTTATACAGAAACATCTAGAACTACTCAAGCATTGAGGAAAAAACCTTTTTGAAGGAGAGGGGAATGTTAGGTCCCTATAATACTAGTGATTCCCCCATTACTATTGTTATTTTTGTGCCCTTATATTATTATTCTTATGTTGGCTTTGATTATATTGTGACCCCTTAGATTCCTATATAAAGAAAGGAGGTTTAGTCATCTGTATCATCAAAGAATTGTTAATTTGTGTAATGTAAAGGAGGTTTCCCCCTCAAAGAGGCTGATTTTGAAGTCATTGATCTATATTTTCTATCTTTTTGTGAGCTGGTTCATAACAGTGAGTTTTGTTGCTAAGGCCGACCCACTCGCTTGTTTTAGGCTCTCTTGCTTCAGGCTCGCAGGGTCACCTGGCCCATGCTCGCTTGAATAATACCTATTTGGACCTGCAATTTCTGCAGACCCTGATACACCTTACCCAACATTTGTTGGTACTATTCTTCGATGTGACCACAAAGATTTTTCGTTGCATCACAGACCACATCACCAATATCATCTAGGTCCCCCTCCATGAGGACCAAAGGTGTCATGCTTTCTGATCTGTAAAACTTCTACTTCTTGTGTGGCCCTATCGAACTCCTATTTTTTCTTTTCTTGACAGTGAAGTTGAACTCCAAGCCTGCACTACTTCCTCATCTCCCCCTATCACTTCCTCCACATTTGTACGGTCTATATGTGACTCACTGAGGTCAATAGTGGCCTGCAACATAGTGGTAGTATTTTTTTTTGGCACATCGGTCTCTTTGGCAGAGACCCTTTCTTGGGTTACTTCTTTCTCCCTTATAGCAGCTTCTTTCTACTGCGCAACCTTTTATTTTTCCGCTTCCTTCTCTTTCGTGGAAGGCTTCTGTGCTTCCTTCTTCTTTTAAGTTGCTGCAGTTGTCATTCCTGTGGTCTGGACTGATTCACCTTCAGCAGCCTTACTAGTTCCTATGCCGGCATTAGAGGGGGTCAACCAGTCATTTGGCCATTTACTAACAACCCCTAGAATATCATCCTCGATGACTAAGTATTGCAACTTTGGCATCTTTCTTCACATGGATGTGAATATTATGAAAATATGCCTTGAAATATGGAACATTGTTGTACTGAACATGCAAACTTGGTGATAACCTTGGTCACTGGTTAATCACCATCCTCAGTTTTGACTCAAATAAGACCCAAAAGATCTTCATCTCCATAACACACTTAGGGTCTATGGTTGCCCACAGCGAAGTCAACTTCAAGGCCTCAGGTAGATCTGAGTCCTGTTGAGGGAACTAACTCTCTTCGGGCGTCCTCCATGCCACCAACACGATCAACAAAAACAACCAAGCGTAGTGGAATGCCTTCCCCTCATCCTGGGATTCTCTATAGTCCTCCAAAAATTCGTGACATAGGTAGTGAGCCTAATTGTATTGGACTCCTTTGGTGCACTACATAGCCAAAGGGACTATTGGCACCGACACTTCAATGACACGACACTTTCTCATGATCTTCCCAACCAATATTTGTGCAGAAAACTGCACCGCACCATCTAATATGGAACAGATAGCATATTTGCGTGACTTCTTCAATAGCTTGAACTTGCTCTTCATTTGATCTGCCAATTTTTCTCCTACAACTTTCCCACCAAAGCCTCCGTACGGTCTGCTCCTTTGTATGGAAGGAAAGTTATTATGTGAATCATCATGTTAGTGATCGTGATGGGCCCTCCCAACCAGGGGCACCCATCATGCACCAGCATAAAAAATTGATGAACGCAAACTGTATTGATAGTGGTGCGGCTAAAATGCAGCACCAACAACATATTTAGGAGCCCTACGCACCCCACTCTGGCCACCCATTTCATCGGCTCAAGCCATGTGACCTCTGATTCTTCATAATATACCTTCTTCAGGTACTTTCTCAACTTCAACTACAGGAACCTTGTGTGGTCCCCCAGGTCCCAATCCTTCATTTTTGAGTATGGTATTCAGGCCAGTAAATTGCCCTCAGATGGCACATTTTTGGGTAGCAAAGGTGTTGAGCCCATGAACTTCACTGAATCTGGATCTTTGGACACTTTATCCATGGATTTTCTTGGTGGTATATATGACGGCAACAAAGTTATTGGCTCAACCTCCTCTTTATCGATCTCCTCAACACCCCCAACTAGTTCTTCCTCATCTAAGTCTAGGGGCTCTATTGGCTGCCTAGATCATTCCATCTTTCCCTTCTGTCAGATCTCTGTTAGGTTTTTGCGCGTCGATTTCTACACCGGTACTTGTAGAGGCTTCCTTTACTTCTAATCTCCCACCGTGGAACTAGATGGCTTAGGCCTTGGTGACCTAGACGCTATAGTAGGAAACCCTATAGGGATAGGTTGGGCCGGATCTGTCTCAGGATGAGTTGCAGTCATTCTCTCAATGAATATGTCACGCTTCTAGTTAGTTAAATTTGTGAATATTTGTTGTGAAATATTCTCCTTAATTCTTTCCCAATCCTTATTAGACATACAACTGTTAAGGGATAAATTTCCCTAGGGTCTTGGGTTGATACCCTAGCAGAGTGGAGGTTATATATACAAAGAAACACACATTCCATATAGCCATAATGCTAATATAAGCAAACTCTATGATAAGGGGCGTACCTGAGGTCCTACATTTGAGAAGATCCTTCTAGGGTCCAAACCCTTCTTGGAGTTTCTTTTTCTCCTTCAACCTGCAAAACAATCAATTCAAGAAAGTACAACAATATATGGACTAAACATTATAAAGAAATCATCTTCATAGTATATTGAAAGGTAGTTATTTATGCATTTAAAACAACCATTCATACATGAATCATAACATGGATATCATAAACATCAAGAAGATTTATATCAGGAACAAAGACAAGTGTTTCTTTTATTAAAGACAAATAAAGTACAGAAAGGAATAATTTCACCTGATTCATCCTTTCGTAGGCTCCAAGCGGAACCGTCCTCCGGATTCGTCTAGTCTCAAGGCTTTAACAAACTCCTTCCATTACTTACTCCATGATATCTCAAGTAGTAGATAGACATAAACACACAAGGAAACAAGGGTTTCTTGTAAAATGGGGGAAGTGCAGGAGGCACTAGGATCTTCAGACCTGGTCAGGGAAATCTTAGCATAGTAATATTTCTCTCTCTTCTCTCCTCTCTCCTACCTTAGGCCTTCCCATTGAAGCATTTTATGCTTCTCCCAAAGTAGTTTTTTAGTTTGGAATTCATTGGGAACAGTTGGGCCACGGGCACTAATAGGTAATCAATAGGTGAAACCTGTGATCTTCGCCTGAAATTAAGGAGATTTACTTTTTTTAAGTGTTTTAATACATATACGTGGGTTGGGTATACATAGACCCGTGTACACACACATTTAGCTCAGGGAAATGTCACGTATAGGTAATAAAACATTGTTTTTTAAATTTTTGGACCAGGTTTGGAAGGAGGAGTTTCCCTAGGCGATAAGTGCAGCATCACAAACCTCAAGAGTGAGATTTGGAGCTATAACAGATGCCCCCTAATATATGAAGTCAGAAGGGGTACATGATGGCCAAAATGTATTAAGAAAGTTCATGGAAAGGAAATCTATCGAAAACTAAGAAGGACTTCACCAGAGTTTAGCCTGCCAAGCCACAAAAGGAGATCAGAAAGAAACATTGTCTGAGGTAGGCATACCCATGGTCAGAAAAAGTACAGCATGTCCGCATATCAAGTACAAGCGGATCCACTAAGTATACAAGTATAAAAGACTGGAAAATACATAATGGATCATTTGATCATGATCGAAGTACATGTATGAATGTCACATATAAGAATGTCAATGATGCTGAAGGATGAAGTGGATCACTGATATCAAAGAATGATCCCAAAAAGTACCAAATGAACATGATGGAATAAGATGGTACTACACTACAAACTCAGGTGCCAACATATAAAATGTCACCATGAATGACTGCAACATATAAGGTGGAGTGGTATCAACTAGTAGCAATAGGAGCAACTGTCAAGTGAACCAATGAATGCTGATACAAGCTGAGGTATTGACCGACCACCGTGGTACATTTCTACAACATGGGAATAAATGATCTGAAGTCGACCATGTGAGAAATCATTTGATTACCGGTCATTGATGTATACCGTTAACAAACGTGAGACTGCTCACTGATAATGATAATGAGCATCAAGGTACCCAGTACAATCTAACAAGTGTGAATAGATGAGCTGGAGTCGAACACCTGTAAGAATCTATCAATCAGGAAACAATGATGGTTTCCCACTATCGATAGTAAAGGATCTGCCACTAATGACTGCAAACCCCAAGGTACTACCAAATGGACTCTAGATCTTTGCCCCAGAGCAATGAATCAAAGTCGATAGGGAAAGATCAGCTAGAAGGAAGGCATCAAGGCATCCTTCATCAATCTAGCACGAGTGTAACCCGTAGGCCAATAATGTGGAAGGAATCAGATGAAAAAGATGTAGTAACCCGACCGAAGTACGTTTCTGGCATACACAAGATGTGGCTAGTGCACAACAGAAACCCTTTGAACCAACCAATAATGAAAGCTAACACAGAGGTGAGGTATCCAACAATAGGGTCAAATGGAAACCAAGGTACTGCACGAATCCCAATGTGTGATGATGTAAGCTGATGTCGAACACAAGGGAAACCACTCAGTCAAATACCCATGATACTGATCGATGCTGAGCAAA
>APFE031476956.1:218133-266094 GCA_000404065.3 Pinus taeda
GGTGCAGCTCTAGGCCTATCCTCAGGGAAAGATGTCATCGTTGATAAGGACAAGCCCCGCCAGCAAGAAGTCAATGGAGACCTTTTCAAAGTGGCACGAGTAAAGGACTAATATAGCTGTTGTGATAATAGACATGACACCGACAACTAGGGATGGCCGACTGAAAAATGAGTCAAGAGACACCGTAGAGAGGCCAACTCAGGCTAACTTCCTTTGAACAAAAGCACGACTCAATGTGACTATGTGGCAGCATACGATGACTCTGTATAAGTTCATCATGCAGGAGGCACGAATGAACCCTCCATATGATTGGAAGAGATAACCAATCAGGGGAGAACTGACTCAATAACAAGGTTAAGGCATACCTAAGTCAAACTAAATCCCGCCCAAATGGAGGAGACTTTGTTTATGAGTGCTTTGTTCAAGGGTGACACGTCTTACTCTAGCTGCCAACAATAAATGGAAATATTGTCCTGTTCCCACTCTTTTTTGGAATATATAATTTTTTTGTCTTTTTCTTTTAAGCTGGAAAAAGAATAAAAGAATGCTATAGTACAGTGGAAAGAACGAGTGTCGATGAAGCAGATGATCTAGTTCCTGGGATTGGAACATTCCTATGCTCAATGCAGGGAGGCAAAAACTGGCCAAAGACACTCAAAGGTGTGTTCCTTCCACGGGTCAAGGTGTGTCAAGTTGTAGAAGTCAAAGGTATGCAAGTTTGATTTTGCAGCCGTCATGGTCAAAAGTTGGCTTAAACACGAGTCCAAGTGAAGTCAGCTCAAGGCCAAAAGGTACAAATGGTCAAAATGCAATGCAGTAGTACAACTCAACACAAAGGAGCCTCTAGGGTATAAGGTTAGAAAAAAGTGAAGAAGCAAAGAGGAATGAGTCTTCAATGCATAAGTCATGGTGACACTACAGAGGACTCCCGAGCCTAGGGACAAAAAATCAGCATGAGTGCCAAGTGACAATAAGGTACTAACTAGGACACCCATGATAAGGGATGCTCTACCACTCAAGTCATGATACTTCTAAGCAATGAGAAGGTTCCACACCATAACTTGATGGGGTCGATCCTAAGGCCAAAATGGGAAAGGAAACTGATAAGTGCACAATGCAAGCGGAAAAACTGAAGCTATATGCCAGTTTCGAGAACCAATACTTGTCAGAATGGACCAACCATAAAAATTTCCAAAGGAGAAATCTTCCAAGTTCTGTATAAATAAAGAGGAACACTAGACAAGAATTTAATACATCCCACATATAAACTTCATATAAAATCTTGTGTGATAGAATACAAAACCTGAAAATGTGTACCTCATATATACAATATGGTACAAGGAACCACAAAACCTTGTGGCTTATGCATAACAGTTCATCTGGACAAACCCCTTGCAGGGCTCAGGCCAAGGGCTCTTTTGGTTGTCAAAACTCATGGTTTCAAAGAGTTCCTCCTGTGAAGGCAAAACAAGTTCTGAGAAATCATGAGAACTACAAGGATCAAAAGAGGGAATTAAAGGGTCCCATGTCCCTATAGGAAGAATCTCTCAGTCAATTGTTGGGACCAAGTCCCAAGAAGGAGAATAATAGGTCCGGTGATCCTTCTTAGAAGCGATTGAACATTGAGGATTCAATGCCACATAATTGACCCGTGGCGGGGTAGAGTCTACTTGAACACTTGGAACAAACCAAGGGGTATTCTGTAGTAAAGTCAAATTAGGGTGGTAATTATCAGATGCAAGCTGATCAATAGTGACAATATTCCCGTTATGAGGAAAGCACATTACTCGAAAGAGTGAAGACACCACAGCATTCATAGCATAGACATAATCATGCCCAAGTAGCATATTAAAGTCTAAAGGGATATTAACCACCATCATATCGATTAAGATAGTATTCCCACATAAAGTGATAGGAAATTGAGGGAGGACACCCATAGATTCACTAGGTCTTCTATCATAGGCTAACAACTGACTCTGAGCTGTCAAAAACTTTGGGGAACCCAAAGCTTTTTGAGTCAAAGAGGATATAATACTTGTAGAGGATCCTTCATCCACCATACATTGATAGACATTTGTGGAATTAACTCTGACCTTTATTTGGAAAGGTGGAGCGAAAGGAAGACGAGGCTCGACAAGACTATCCCAATCAAAGGAAACACTCTTAGAACTTGGAGGGGGAACATTTGAAGAAATTGGAATGCCCCCTATACTAGAAGACTCTATACTAGAAATCAAACAAACTCTTTTGTTAGGCACTTCACCCCCCAAAAGAGGAGTGTAATCGGCCAGAGATTGCACTGGCTCTACCACATTATCAACCAATGTTTAATGGGATTGATGAGAAACCATATCAGAGGTAGGAGTAGAAGTAATTCCAGACTCAGAGCGTAACCTTTGTACTTCTGGAATACCAGGGCATAAATGAGTAAGATGGTCTCCCTTGCATATCTTACAAGGGAACTTAGGTTTAAAACTTCTACATCCAGGTTTCTTATCAACCTCCATTCCGCCAACATGACTACTAGTGGTTTGCGGAGAGTCCTGAACATGACTCGTAGAGGTTGATGATGATGTGATAGTATGACTTGTAGTGACTAGACTCGTGCCCCCAGCATTACTAGTAGTGGCTGAAGGCTCATCTTCAACATGCCTAGTAGAGGTTGATGATGAAGTGCTAGTATGACTTGCAGTGACTAGACTTGTGCCCCCAGCATGACTAGCAGTGGCTGAAGGCTCATCTTCAACATGCCTAGCAGAGGTTGATGATGAAGTGCTAGTATGACTTGCAGTGAATAGACTTGCGCCCCCAGCATGACTAGTAGCGGCCGAAGGCTCATCTTCAACATGACTAGCAGAGGTTGAAGATGAAGGGATAAAACTATTCTTCTTCTTTGACTTCCTCTTTATCCTCTTTTTAGATTTCTTATTACAAGAAGGAGGAGCAAAAGGAATCGCAGATTTCTCTTTGAAAGAAGATGAACAATTAGCACCCATGCGATGCCCTTGAAATAAAGCATTCAACTGAGAAGCATCAAGAGAATTTGGAATATTCAGAGTGGACCACAGCCAAACGGGTAGTCCAACATTCAATCCAAGAATATTCAAAGTGGCCATCAAGGGAGTACCAACGTTTCCAAAGAAAGGAAAAGCACAAGGATCGCCTTTTGGTAGGGTACCTTGGTTGGTTTCCACAGGAATATTGGCCATATCTAACTGATTCTCAGACCCTTCCCTTATGGGAATGTAGAAATAACTTTTTAAGAAATATAGATAGGCAATCAAAACCTTTGCCCTTGAGGAGGCAACTCCACAACTTCTGAAAGAACGACCAAAAGCCTTTCAAGATTGGTAGAGTGGTAAGGCAGTCACTTAGAACACAAAGTCCAAACGTGACTAGACAAAAATACCTAAAGCCAACAATATACAAGGAGCAAAGAGCACTCACTAAAAAGTCCCTAAAAGATATTAGCCATTCAAACAACTTCCAAGTATTTCCGCTCCGGGTGATTAGGACCAGACACCAAAATACAAGAAAGTGAAGTAAGGGACCTTCCAAAGATAGTCTTGGATAATTGTGGCTTAGTCCTACCAGCGAAGGTAACAGAGGAAGTTACACTGACCTCCTAACAACAACTTGCGCTGGTGCAAGCCCCCAAGCTTCGCAAGGGTGCCCTCTAGTAGTACCGTTGAGAGTGACACAACGTCGACCTCAGGTGCCATGGGATTCCCCTTCGTAGCCACCTATGTAGATCCCTAGGAGTAGCAACTAAGGTTACCAACTCGTTGCAGAAGCCAGGCGGAACAGTGTTGAGGTAAGATCAGACAAGTAGGAGAGGGGGTATCTCTCTTCCATGTTTTCAAAAACCCTCGTGCTTAACTCCCAGATCCGGAGCTTTCCTGGTCTTCCTAACACTATTGGATTTTCACTCACTATTCAGACTCCTATGTTTGACAGTTTAAATGGCCTTGGAGATTTATCTCTCCACTCGCCTAATCCAAGGCCCTAAAATATCCTAAAACTTGTTAGTGTGTCTAACTTGACAATTATAAAAAGTTCTAGTATATTTTAATTAGCGCTTGTTTTTAAATGGGTTGTTCTTTAAGTCAAAGGATAAATGGAAGTGAAACTAGTGGTGTTTTGATGCAAAAGAAATTAATAAAAACCAAACTACATGCAAATGCACTTGTTTTCGTTTTTCGATGAAAGAAATTTCTACCAGGTTCAGAGGAACTTCAAATAAAACAATAAATTTTTCTTTTCTTTTCTTTTACTCAAGCTTCACACTCACAAAAGTTAACAAAACTAGGGATGCTTACAAAGATGCACAAATTTATCCTAATGCAATAAGTACATGTTGATGCAAAACTCAAAACTACTCTTAAATCAAGGAATGAAAGTTACTTGTTTATCAAGTTTTAATTTGCCACTTAAAATGTTTAGATAGAATATAAGTTGTTGATGCTCATTTCGTCTAAATACTAAAAACAAGTTTCAAGACAAACAAAAATGCACTTTCACTCATAAAAAAGAAAACTAAATCAAAACAAAGTTCAAGAAAGCAAAACAAAGTTTCAAGAAGTTTCCTTCAAAACAAAACAAAAATGACTTTTCAAAAGTGCTCTAAACAAGACTGAAACTTTTATGATCGAAGAATAGGCCATGAAACAGTTTGCGAGTTTGCAACAAAAAACAAGTGAGAACTCAACAAAAATGTGCTTCGAAATGCTCTTAACAATAAAAAAGCAGCCACAAGAGCTTGGCAATAAACACCAAAAGATTGAAAAGACAACTTTCAAGAAAGTGTGAATCAACAACTTTCGGAAAGCAAGAAAAGCAAATGGTCATAAAGATATCGCTTTGACATGCAAACCAAAAATCACCAAAACAAAACTTGACACAAAGATTGAGATCAACCTTTCTGCCCTGAAGACACAGAGCAGCCAAGATTCCTTGTAGGAAAACTTGTGTGCTTAAGCAAAAATGATGATGTTTGCAAGAAAAAAAATAAGACCAACCTTTTCACAATCAGAGAGAATTTGAAATCAGATGCTTGTTGTAAAAATAAAAACTAACACAGGAAAGTAACTGTTTAGGACTAAATCAGACCAGCAGACAGACCTTCAGAAACAAAAAGATTTGAAAAATCTTGAAAATTATAAGATATATGCGACTGTGTTTGTGCACAGTTGCGTGTATACGTGACTAAGCTTAAGGAAACATGTGTATACCTAGGTTTACTTAAGGAAAGATGCATATATACGTTTTTGTAAACTAAAAAAACAACGTATATGAAAGATTTCAAGAAAAATAAAAAATAGTATGAAGAAACTGATCAAACTTACAATTCAGGTTCCTATAGGAACAAACTACACAGTAACAACAAGCAGACAGACAGTTGAGCCCTGATTGGCTTGAATAAACCCAAACTAGGAACAAAAACACTGTTGTCCCCAGCAGAGTCACCAATTTTGTTAAGGGATAAATTCCCCTAGGGTCTTGAGTTGATACCCTATCAGACTGGAGGTTATCTATACAGAGAAACACACATTCCATACAGCCATAATGATAATATAAGCAAACTCTATGATAAGGGGTGTACCTGAGGTCCTATGTTTGAGAAGATCCTTCCAGGGTCCAAACCCTTCTTGGAGTTCCTTTTGCTCCTTCAACCTGCAAAACAATCAATTCAAGAAAGTACAACAGTATATGGACTAAACATCATAAAGAAATCATCTTCATAGTATATTGAAAGGTAGTTATTTATGCATTTTAAAACAACCATTCATACATGAATCATAACATGGATATCATAAACATGAAGAAGATTTATATCAGGAACAAAGACAAGTGTTTCTTTTATTATAGACAAATAAAGTACATAAAGGAATAATTTCCCCTGATTCGTCCTTTCGCAGGCTCCAAGTGGAACTGTCCTCCGGATTCGTCCAGTCTCAAGCCTTTAAAAAACTCCTTCCATGACTTACTCCATGATATCTCAAGTAGTAGATAGACATCAACACATAAGGGAACAAGGGTTTCTTGTAAAATGGGGGAAGTGCAGGAGGCACTAAGATCTTTAGACCTAGTCAGGGAAATCTCAGCATAGTAATGTTTCTCTCTCTTCTCTCCTCTCTCCTACCTTAGGCCTTCCCATTGAAGCCTTGTATACTTCTCCCAAAGTAGTTTTTTAGTTTGGAATTCATTGGGAACAGTTGGGCCACGAGCACTAACAGGTAATCAATAGGTGAAACTCGTGATCTCCACCCAAAATTAAGGAGATTTAATTTTTTAAAGTGTTTTAATACATATACGCAGGTTGGGTATACATAGACCTACATACACACGCATTTAACTCAGGGCAATGTCGCGTATAGGGAATAAAACACTGTTTTTTAAATTTTTGGACCAGGTCTGGAAGGAGGGGTTTCCCTAGGTCATAAGTGAAGCATCACAAACCTCAAGAGTGAGATTTGGAGCTATAACAACAACACTTCTCATGACACAAATGAAAGCGGAACAGCTTAAGGAAATTTCTCAGGAAGAAAATTATTCAAATGTGGAGAGGGATGTGATATTTATAGCAAAATTTGAATTCAAATTTGTCTGTTCCCTCCAAATCATTGTCATTATTGCAGTTCTGGCGGCAGATTTCCAAATATATGCATCTTAAATTCTTCCCCCTGCTCCCTTTAACGAGAAAATTTCCATCCAATCAGCTAGAGTGCTTCGAACGATCACTTTTTGTCCAGGCTGTGCAGGACCCACCATCCTAGTGCAGCTTCTTCGTCGCAACTCTCCTATGCACCTTCCCTTGATTCATCATGCAACCCCATCACTTCACCCAACCATCCTTCTGGCAATGTACTTTATAGTCCTGCACCCCCTTACAACTTCTTGGAGTACTAAGACTATCCCACCTTCATATAGTCATTGCGCAGGGGTGGGATCACCCCTGTACAACTTTAATTGGCTCCCATTGAACTTTCGTAGAAACAACTCCCCATTCAACTTCGTGAAGATGAACTGCACCTCCATATGTAATATCCTTAATAACATATGGCCCCAACCAATGCATTTGGAACTTCCCCGAAAACTTCGTGAACTTACTATCATACAACAATACCAAATCTTCATTCTTAAAGGTGCTTTGTTTAATATGGAAATCATGCCATGCATTTTCACAATCCTTCTGCACCTACTGATGGAAACCCACCAAGAAGTGATCTTAATTCAACTCAACGAGTTGCGCAAGTCATTCTTCCATGGTATCTGATTGGCCATGTCTATTGTTGTCCCTTAGGAAACCAATTTCTTGGCTGTGGAGAAATTATGCCTAAGACATTAAAGTTTGATTATACATGTTACTCATTAGTATAAGGTGTCTTTATCTTGTGGAGTATGAAGAGCATTATTTTTAAAACCCTTGACATATAGGTGACATGGAAATTTCAAGATTCCATTTGACGCTGAATACAAATGTTGTGTGAAGAATACCTAGGAAGTTTAAAGACAATATGTTGTACTTAATAGAAACTATTATCTTTAACTTAGAGGAAATACAGAGAAAAGAACTTTAAACATGTGAGCACTATTTTAAGGGAATTTAACTTTATTCACAAAAGTAAACAAAGACCAACAACTTCATTACCATATTCAAAGAGAGAAGGAGATAAAATGACTCATAACAGATAGATTACAAATCATACTTAGCAACTTTTGGAAACGCATGATTCTTTTATTAATCATCAATTCATCAAGTACAAAATTCTATCGTCTTCCAATTCCCAAGACTCGAACCCTTTTTCTTTAATTTTCCCTCTTTTTATACATCATGAGACAGTTGGTAACTACCAAAAACTGTCGAATTACTTGACTACTTTCTAACTTCCTAAAGTAAAAAGTAATTTCAAAATATTACATTGGAGGGTAAAGGACACCTCACCTTCTTAGAAAATAAAATAACATAAAGTGAAATCAAATCAAATTATGAGTGATTGTTGTTGGTCACTATTCGGATTGTTGGTCTGAGTAGACAACCCTACTGATGAATGTTTTGTCTGTTCCATCATCCACTTTTTGCATCTTCTCCACAATGGTACATTTGGCTTTGCTGCTTCTTCCAGTTTGTTTAGTGCCATTCTGAACGATGTGATCCTATTATAAGTAGGCTTTTCTGTAAACAAATTCTTTACCATCCACAGAAGTTTAAAATATTTATTCAGATAATTCACAATAGTTTCTCCTTTAAGCATTGTTGCCTTTTCATGGGTGCCATCAATATTACTTTTTTCTTCCACTGGCAAAGTCTCATATGATTCCCATGGCAACAAATTTCATTGTAAATCCCAGCAAGAGGGGATCCCACCTCTAACTCTTTTATCAAACAGAGTATTGAACCTGGAAACTACTTCTTTTGTTTCATTGATGTTTTTCTCAACAGTTTTTCTGTAGAAATTTTTAATAAACATCTTATTGAAAACCATTGCACATAGTGTTCTGTCCATAAGGTCATGTTATTTTAGTTCTGCATCAGACTTAGAGTTAATAAAATCTATCATTATTTTTGCAAACTTTGATCTCTCTAACAATTTTTTCTTATCTTCCATAACTAAACTTTCCATGTCCCTGACAATAGTTTTTTCAACAGACACAATGACAAGGAATTCCTAGATATTCCTGATGACTTCGATAATTTCATCCCAGAGAATTTCCCTAGCCTGGATTAAAGACATATTGCTTTTCATTCTCTCCTTTAACCTTTTAATCTCCTCTTCAGCCCTTTGGAAGTCTTCACTATATTTATAAGTATTTTCCTTCTCCATTCTAGCCTCCTCTTCACTCAAGTTTAATGAAAGACAACTTAAAAAAACTAAAGAAGCTAAATAATTTATGCAACAATGAAAAAGAATGCACGCACAGACACAACTCTTATCCCTGTTTGAAGATTTCCCAGAACCATAATCTCGAGGTTTCCTCCGCAACGCAAATACAACAGGATCCCTTTGAAAACAACCCATCAACCGATGACATCGTACCTCGGACAAAAACCCCTGCGCAATACGCAACTGCTGATCATATAAATAGTGCAGTGGAAAAAATGAACAGGTGTGATATTATGACGATGGAGGCGCTCTCGCAATCCTGTTTTGGGTCAATCCTGGATATCCGATCAAACAAATTGCAACCCGACAGTAATTCTACATCTAAACCAGCAAAAAACAACACGCAATCAGACGGGTTGAACACTGACAACGATATCCCTGATGACGCAGCCAAAAGGTTGGACAATGGATATACGCAATCAGGCCCTACACAATCCAATTTAAATTTAACCGCTGATCCTAACAAAACAGAAATGAACAGGAGCATCGTTAAAGATCGGACAACGGAGGCGCTCTCACAATCCAGATTTAGGTTGACCTCGGATATCCATTCGTACCAAACACAACTCGGCCTTAAAAGTACTGTTGTAAACACGCATTCAGACGGGGAGAAGACTGACACCGATATCAGTGAATAGACAAATATCCTTGCGCAATCAACGGAACCTACAAAGGGTGTAGGCAAGAACATAGATTCGATGGTGCAGGCAACACTGTCCGGCTCGCAGATTAACAAAGTGGGCAATCGAATTATGAAAATCAACAACATCAAGCATAGGAGCGCTCAGAAAGAAAAAAGGGTGGCTGTGACACATAATGATTGCGACATACCCAACGAAGCCCCGAATGAAAATAACGCTGATATATACAGTAAACTGCATAAATCCAAGAACTTATCTAACAATCCATCTACCAGCTTAAAAACTCACAACCCGCATCCCAATTCAGTCATGACATCTGATAAATCCCAGCTTATTAACTTATCAGACATCACCTTAGATCATGCAGTTGAATCCATCTTAAACAAAGGTCTCAATTTTGCGATAACCCCCAATAAAATACCCGTAGAAGAAGTTATCAGCAATATCGAGGTTGCCATTAAAAACTTAGATATAGCAAAAAGTGAAGAAATCAGACAAGATATTGCAAAAATCCTGAGAACTGCCAAACCTCCTTCATCTAACATTTCCAGAGAGGAGAAAAGAGCTCTAAACAACCTAAGAAATAATAAAAACATAGTCATCCTTAAGGCTGATAAGGGTAACGCTACTGTAATTATGAACATAAGAGATTATGACATTAAAATGGAAGAACATTTAAACAATAGTGGCTGCTATAAAATAATTAACAAAGATCCCAGTGAGAAAATCATGCGTGAAGTAGTTAAGAAAATCAAAGAATCATCCTTAGATGAAGTCACAAAAAAGAAAATCATTCCTAATAGTTCCATTATTCCTAGAATTTACGGGGCTCCTAAAGTCCATAAACTGAACATTCCTCCAAGACCTATAGTTAACACAATAGGTTCCCCCACTTACCTGCTAGCAAAACACTTGGCCAAAAAACTGAGACCCCTGTCTGGCAACACCTCTTCATATATTAAAGACTCATATTCTTTTGTTCAATGGATTAACAGCATAGAAATGAAAGAAGAAGATCTCATGGTTAGCTTCGACATTGTATCCCTGTATACCATGATCCCCATTGATGAAGCTATTGAAATCATGAGAAGCCTCACAGATAAAGAAACTGTGGATCTTTTGGAACTATGCTTGAAATCTTCTTACTTCAGTTTCAAAGGAAGAATTTATGAGCAAACTCATGGTGTGGCTATGGGTTCTCCCCTATCCCCCATAATTGCCAACATCTTTATGGAACATTTTGAACAGAGGGCTCTGAAGTCATTTCCATACACCCCTGAAGAATGGAAAAGGTTTGTAGATGACATATTTGCCAAGTGGAGTCATGGAAAAGAAAAACTTGACCTATTCCTCAATCACTTAAATAGCCTCTCTCAGCACATAAAATTCACCATTGAAATTGAAATCAACAACCAACTTCCCTTTCTTGATGTCCTTCTAACTAAAAAAGAAGGGTCTCTTGGCTTCCAAGTCTATAGAAAGAAAACTCATACGGAAAGATATTTACATGCAAATTCCCATCACCACCCTAAGCAGAAGATAGGCATCATTAGGACCTTAACTACTAGGGCAGTCAGAATCTCTGACCCTGACCATTTAAATGATGAACTCAAACATCTCCACAAAGTGTTTGAGCTAAATGGCTATAACAAAAACACCATCAAGAAAGCCATGCACCTATCCCTAAGCAAGATAAACAATAATTCTAAGGATCAAAATTTATCTACTGCTAAGGTCTCCCTTCCTTACATAAAAGGCACTACTGATAAAATAACTAAAGTTCTCAACAAACATAACATTAATGTAGCATTCACCCCTATTAACACCATCAGACAACTATTCAACTCAGTTAAAGATCCCATAAACCCTAACCTTCAAAAAGGCGTGTATGTGATTCCTTGCTCATGTGGTAAAGAATACATAGGTGAAACAGGTAGGTCTCTTAGTATTAGAATTAAAGAACACACTGCTGACTTAAGAAGAGATAGAACCTCTAAATCAGCCTTAGTAGAACATGTCCATTCTTCCTCCCATTACATCTGCATGGAAGAAGCCAAACTCGTGAAAAAAGAGGAACACTGTCTTAAAAGGAAAATTAAAGAAGCCATTGAAATAGAAAAAAGGAAAAACAACTTTAACCGTGATGATGGTTTGAAACTTAGTAACACTTGGAAACCTTTAATTGAAACCCTAAAAAAACAATAAAACTCATCCATCAAGTCTAAACATAAATTTGGAATAGATTCTTCACATCTGATATAAATCACATGGTGGTAAATTAAAAATAAATAAAAATAAATAAAATTAACCCTAGAAATAATTCTATAAAAATATCTCTACAATCTTATAAAATTGATTAATTAATTAAATTAATTAACAATGAATTAAAGAAAACTAATTAGTTAGAATATAGCGTTGTTACCTTTAATTAATTAACCAAATAAAAATAGTTTTAGGGACCATTAATTTTTTCAAAAATAAAAAAAAAAAAAAAAAAGAAAAAAAGAAGAAAAAGAAAAAGAAAAATATAACTTCATCATTTAATTATTAAATAAAAAAAAAATAAAATTAATTAATTTAAAATAATAATTAATAAATAATAATAATAATATAATAAAATAATAAATTAATTTAATAAATTAATTAATTAAAAATAATAATAATTAAAATTAAATAAATATAATAATATACAATATTCACCCGAATGCGGGTGTTAATGTGGTTATAAATGATTAAGCACCCTCCACGCGCCAGGCACATGAGGCCATGCTCCAGACAGGTGGACGCCATGTGCTGGAAGCTGGCCTCTGTCCCATTCAAGTCATATGGCCTTAATGGCCCTTCAATGCAGCAGACCTCCCGAAAAATTGCCTGCAGATTTCTTCGGATGGCGCCTTCAAACCTTGAGCCTGGTTTTAAGCTCGGCTTCGGTCAGTCTCGACTCAATGTTGCTGAGAGAGTGAAGAAAGGAGGTTCTGTGGAATTCATCCACTGTGCTATTCTGATGCATTGTCCCCTGTCTCTGGCGAACGCGACGCTAGACATCAATCTGTTTTGTAGTCCGGGCATCCACGGTGACGACAATATTGTTGGACGCAGGAGGCTTAAGGTTTCCAGGCCTCGCATTAAGCTTGTAGTTGGGCATCCCAGGATTAGTATGGCACCTCGAACTGGACATTTGGGGCCTCGCAGGGGACGCAATTATGGTCAGCGAGCCGGCAGTAGAGGAAGGGGCCAAGCAAGCCCGAAGCACCTCTCTCCTCTGGTTGTAGCAGAGCCTCCCTCTTCTGATTCTGATTCTTCGGGCTCGGACATCAGTAATGCTGTTCAGACGGCGACTCTTTGTTACCGTCGGAGGAGGGACAAGCCCGTGGTCAAAGCTATGATCACTGTGATTTTCTCTGAGGAGAATGAGGAGGAGGATAATCGGAAGGACGACACAGAGGAACAGGTGCCTCCCTCCTCGGATGACCCGGACATCTCTTACAGCCCGGAGGTCCACAGCAAGGTTGATGATGAAAGCACCCAAGGTTTTTCAGCGGAGCAGGCCGAGGCTCTTAAGGAAATCGAAAGCCTTAAGGGCAAAGAGCCCATGGAGGCGACTGATAATCCAATGGATGTTCTCATGGAGGCTCAGAGTAGCAAGCCTGCCCCCCCTCTGAGCAAGGTTAGAGAGGAAGAATCTGAGGATTCTTTTGACTACACCCTGTATCTTAAATTACCCCCTGGAATTGATAAGATGGATGATCTTCTAGTGGGGATGGAGGTGACTTGGGAGAGGGACCCGGTTCGAGTAGCAGAAGATAGGAAGAAGCGAGCTCAGGAAAGAGAAGTGGAGGAGAAGCAGAAGCAAAACAAGTGATTCGGCTGTGTCAGCGATTCGTCAGTGGTTTCCAAGGCGCGGCATCCTCTTTTTCTGTTTGTTTTTGGTTCATGGGGAGGCGACCAGCAATGGATGCATTCATGCATGGCACCCCTGTTCTCCTTGCAGATTACGTCCAGGATTTGGGTACTGTTCACCTGTCTTTTTTTCTCTTATCTTGCTTATGTAATGAACTCTACAGCAGTAGTTAATTCCCCTTCGGTTGAAGGTTTTGTAACCTCTGGCTCGCATAAGCAGAGGATCCAGGTTGACAAGGAATTTTTTGACAGAGAGCTGATCATGCGCTCTCAGAGGTACTTACCTCTTGTAAATACTTTTTTTGTACTTTTAATATAACTAGTTCAGTCTTTGCTCAGCAAAAAAAAAAAAAAATATAAATGATTATAATTTAATATTTATGCATTGTTATAATTAATATTTAGGATTATATACAAATATAAATAATCAATAAAACAAGCAATAATTATATAATTAATTTAAAACGACTTAATTAGTAAATAAAACAAAACCAATAATTTAAAATAAAAGTATATAAATAAATAGTATTCCATTTATTATACTATATATATTTATTCAAAAAAAACAATTAAATAATTAAATTAAAACAAATAATAAAAATTAAACAAACCACATTTAAATTAATATAAATAATTAGTACGTTATATATAAAGATCATAGTATTATATATGTATACTAATTTAGTATTAATTAATCTTAGTTTTCCCTTGAACCTATTTTAACAGAATTAATTAAGGGAAAAAATAATTCAAGTTAATTATATTAATATATATATCTATATATATAATATATATATATATAGTATATAATATATATATAATAATAATAATAATAATAATAAATCAAGTTTAATTAATTAATTAAATTAAATTAAATTAAGTTAATGAAATAAATAAATTATAATTTAAAAATAATCAGTCGACCTAGTTCTCACTTCCTTCCTTAATAACCTATATATATAACCTAAAACATGGCTCATGGATATATCACTAAGGTTTGAAGATTATCTATTGTCGCATCCCTGATGATGGACTCACTTGGCAGTCTGAAACGTTGGGTTCAAAAAACTCTGTAACAGGTCATTCCTCCTCTATCTAAAAATATTAGTAATTTGTTTCATAATTTCAGCATAGTTTGACACGAATCTCCTTAGAAATTTTATTTTCCCACAAAATTTTTGAATGTATTTCTTACTTCTAGGTAGAGGTATCTTTTGTATAGCCTATACTCTTGCTAGATCTATTTTTACTCCTCTTGAAACAATGTGTCCCAACAACTTGCCTTCTTCTAGATTTAAAACAAACTTATTAGGATTCAAAGATAGGCCATATTTCCTGCACTTCTCAAAAGTCTTTTTCAGATGATCCAAATGCTCCTCATCTGACTTGGAGAAGATAGTGATATCATCCAAGTATATCACCACAAACTTATCACCCACAAATGTAATATCCATAGCTCTCTAGAACATTGCACCTGCATTGATTAGCCCAAAGGGCATCTGAGCATACATGAAGGTTCCTGAAGGGGTTGTAAACATATTCTTCTTTTGATCCTCCTTATTAACATCCACCTGATTATACCCAGAAAAACCATCAACCATTGACATTTTGAATGATCCAGTTACCTTTTGCAATACATGGTCCATTTTAGGTAATGGATAGTTATCCTTTAAGGAGACTTTGTTCAAATTCCCACACATAACCTTATTTCACCATTTTTCTTCCTTACTGGTACTAAATTGGTCACCCAATTAGAGTATCAGAGTGGAGCTATTATCTTGGCATCCAGAAGCTTCTTAACTTCTTTTTCAATTAATGGCAAAAGCAAAGGATTGATCTGCCTGAGTTTTTTCTTAAAGGGTTTAATCCCTTCTTTTAGGGGAATCTTGTGCTGAATTATGTTCATATCATATGTCTTGAGATCATCATATGACCAAGAAAAAACATCAGTGTACTTCTTAAAAGGTTCTATATACCTTTCTTTATAATTTAATGGAACTCCCTTAAACAATTTAACTAGCTTGGGCTCCTTCTAAGTCCCAATGTTGCAATCTTGGACCAGTTCATCCTGAGAAACTTTTTCTGAATCAACTGCTACATCATTAGAACTAAAGAATCTTTCAAGAGGGACAAGTTCTCTTGGAAAAACATTATCCTTCAATTGAATGATCTTATGATTAGTTATGGACTTTTGATAATCACTTACTTCTGCATTTTTTGTTACTTCATCCCCATCTTCATAAATTTCAGTGCCTTGAAGGTCTTCAATCATCGTTAAGAACTCCTTGATTTGTTGGTCATCTTGAAAAACCTGCTAGTGCTTTATGTTATATGGAATAGACGGTCTGTACTTCATTTCAACCTCATACCTCAGTTTTGGATTTATAGGAGGTCTGAAAGTGTTGGCTGTAATAGCCAATGAGTTTGCTAACCTGTTCCCATCTCTTGGAATGAATTGTATATTGAAAGCCTCAAAAAATTTCTCAACTAGATCCCAAACTTCATTTCTATATGCCTTGAGTCTAGGGTGCTTTTCTTGACAATGATTTTTTATCTGCTTTATAATCAATTATGAATCTCCAAAAACAGAGATAGACTGAACCCCCATTTGTTTTGTTGTCTGAAGAGAAATGATTAAGGATTCATACTCTGCCACATTGTTAGTTGCTTCAAACTCTAATTTAAAATAAAATGGAATCATGTTACCTCAAGGAGTAATCAACAGAAAACCAGCACCTGTGCCCTCGTTAGAGTAAGCACCATCAAAGAAGCACTTCCATACACCTTCTGTTTATAGCTCAGTATTTACACATGCTGAAGTGAGCTGCCTGTTATTATCTTCAACGAGTTCTACATTATCATGTAGCATAAAACAAGAGAAATCATCTTTTTCTTGACTGTACACAGGTGAACTACTTGCTCCATTATTTGTAATGGTCTTAACAAACCTCGTTTCTCTATACAACCTTCTCTCTTCCCCACCAAAAACTGGTATAATAGCTATCTTCAGAACTCCTCCCAATTTAGCTCCCCATGACCTGGATAACAACACCCCAAACCTAGCAGGAATATCTGCAACTGCTACATCCATTACTAAGATTTTGGTTGGGATCTATGCTAATGACACCACCATATCTTTGATGACACCAGGACACTTGACCTTATTTGAATCAAAGGAATATAGGTCTCTGTAGGGCTTAGTGACTTGTAAATTCAGCTGTTTCATTACTAACAGTGGCATAAGGTTATGTGAAGCTCTAGAGTCAAGCATGCAATTATGCAAGATGAAGTCATGAATCAATAAAGAAATGTAGAAAGTGGGGGTTGAAGAATCTACCTATTTAATATGTGGGCCAAAAACTACTACACGTTTATGTTCCTGTAAATTCACAGTATCATTCACATTCACATTTTGAGATAAGTTGATAAACTCTACAATTTCCCTTTTGTAAGCTGGTGTCTTGACCAACTCTATAAGAGGTACTTGAATTTTTATTTTCTCCAACTCTTTATTGAGACTAAATGCATGGAGTTGTCAAGTATTCCTTTATATTTCTTCTTCACTTCTCCTCATAATTGGAATTTCTTCAGGAATAGAAAGAATTCTTTCCAAAGGAATTTCATCAGTTTTATCTTGAGAGGACTCACCTTGATGCATCTAGGTCTTGTTATCTACACTCTACTGTTGTTTTCCTTTATTCAACTGTTTTGCAGGCTGTACCTCTTGCGGAGTCGCCTTTTGTAAGGGAGAAAAAAAACCTATTGCTCACCCTCAGTTTCCTGAACTCTAGATCTTTTTCTTGATCTCAATTCATACTTCTTGTGCAATTTTGCCTGCATAAAATTAGTAAATTGGTTCCAATAATCTTCAATTTCATTTTCATCAAAGGTGACATTTGTTTTAGTATATTCCTCTTCAACACCTATTTCATCTTCGCCCCTTGCATACAATGTGGAAATATGATCATCATGATCTTTAGAATGTTCTTTTGATGTTTCACCAGGATTTGCCTCCAAGTAAAGTGGTGCTTGGACTTGATCTTGGTCCTTTCTTTCCTTCTGCAAAATCTGTAGAGGTTGCCTTCTGTATTGGGGGTTAAAACCTCTCTTTTGTTGTACTTGCCTCTGAGAATTTTTATTCTCCAATTCCAATTTAATTAATTTGATAGACAAATTTTTTATCACCTTGTTCATATCCTCCAATGTCTGGTTTTGAGATGATTCTTCTTTAACCTTTCCCTTATCTTGTGCAGGCTAACCTTTCCCTTATCTTGTGCAGGCTATGTCTTTGGTGCTTTTCATGCTGCCACCAGATTTGATTCTATTTCTAGAGAATCAGTTTGAATCTGATCAGGGGTTGAGGATCTTCTCTCCCTTAACATGAATCCAAAGTCTGATTCAAATGCCCTTGCAAAATTCATTTTTGCACTAGTAGGAGGGGGCTTGATCTCCACTGGAAGACTATTATAAAGCTTATTAAACCTCTTGATGAAATCAACATTGCTTTCATCAGATTTCCTCTTGATAGAATTAAACTCTATAATTGAATATCCATGATCTCATTTCTCGCCCCATCTTTGGGTGAACTGGTGCTCCATCTCCTCCCATGTAGGGATAGAGTTATTAGCAAGCCCCTTAAACCAATTTCTTGCTTCACCATCTAAAGATTGCACAAAAAGTCTTAAAACAACATCCAGGTGTTAAACATTGAGATTTTCTACAAAGTTACAGAACACCACTATATGTTCCTCTGTTGTTTGTTCATCTTCCCCCGTGAAAATAGGAAGAATCTTTAAGTATTCTTGAAGCATTGGATTTAGTTGTTGAGGTAACTGAATAGGTGCATACCTATTCAACAAGAATGTAGGTGCTACCATGTTTGCACCAGAATTCAATGAGCCTTGAGTACCATCAGATGTGGAACTTGCCTAAAAGGTAAGTGAATTATGAAAAGGAGGTAATGTTGATATAGGTTCAGGTTGAACAACTATAACATATATATTTTCATGTACTGAAAAGAGAAAGACAAAATCTAAAGACTGTTCTTGAAATTTAGGCTCTTGAAATGAGGTGGGTGTAAAAGGTGATTCTTGATCAAGAAATGATAATCTTTTTGCTAAGTTTTCGGGAAAAATATGTGCAGAACTGCTATTAGTTATAGACAGTATGAGACTTGGTGTAGATGGAGTTTTTGGTTTCCAAACCCTCTTAGAAACTAATCTCTCAGGATTTGAAAGGACTTAAGCTTTCTGCTGCGAGGTATCTAACCTCGTATGAGGCATTTTTGGAGCCAGAGTTGCAATTCTTATTCAATATAGCCAAATATTTCCTCCTCACTGAACAACTAGAGGAAAGTATTAAAACCCAAGGAAAAATATTCCTATCTTCGTCTCCCCAACAACACCGCCAATTAATGTTGTCCCTTACGAAACCAATTTCTTGGCTGTGGAGAAATTTTGCCTAAAACATTAAATATTGATTATGCATGTCACTCATTAGTATAAGGTGTCTTTATCTTGTGGAGTATGAAGAGAATTATTTTTAAAAGCCTTGACATATAGGTGACATGAAAATTTCAAGATGGCATTTGATGCTGAATACAAATGCTGTGTGAGGAATACTTAGGAATTTTAAAGACATATAATATTATCTTTAACTTAGAGGAAATACAGAGAAAAAAACTTTAAACATGGGAGCACTATTTTAAGGGAATTTAACTTTATTCATAGTAGTAAACAAAGACCAGTAGCTTCATTAACATATTCAAAGAGAGAAGGAGATAAAATGACACATAACAAAGAGATTACAAATCATACTCAGCAACATTTGGAAACTCCTGATTCTTTCATTAATCATCAATTCATCAAGTACAAAATTTCATCGTCTTCCCATTCCCAAGATTCGAACCCTTTTTCTATAATTTTCCCTCTTTTTATACATCATGAGACAGTTGGTAACTACTAAAAATTGTCGAATTACTTGACTACTTTCTAACTGCCGTAAAAAGTCATTTCAAAATATTACATCGAAGGGTAAAAGCCACCTCACTTTCTTAGAAAATAAAATAACATAAAGTGAAATCAAATCAAATTATTATTGATTGCTTCTGGTCACTATTTGGATTGTTGGTTTGAGTAGATGGCCCTATTGATGAATCTTTTGTCTATTCCATCATCCACTCTTTGCATCTTCTCCACAATGGTACATTTGGCTTTGTTGCTTCTTCCAGTTTGTTTAGTGCCATTTTGAATAGTGTGATCCTATTATAAGTAGGCTTGTCTGTAAACAAAGTATTTACCATCCACAGAAGTTTAAAATCCTTATTTAGATAATTCACAATAGTTTTTCCTTTCAGTACTGCTGTCTTTTCATGGGTGACATCAATCTTAATTTTTGCTTCCACTAGCAAAGTATCATATGATTCCCATGGCAACAAATATCCTTGTAAATCCCAGCAAGAGGGGAGCCCAGAACTAACTCTTTTATCAAGTAGAATATTGAACCTGGAAACTGCTTCTTTTATTTCATTCATCTTCTTCTCAACAGTTTTTTTGTAGACATTTTTAATAAAAATCTTATTGAAATCCATTGCGCACAGTTTTATATCCATAAGGTCATGTTATTTTAGCTCTGCGTCAAACTTAGAGTTAATAAAATATATCATTCTTTTTGCAAAATTGGATCTCTCTAACAATTTTTTCTTATCTTGCATAACTGTTATAGACATATTTCGTCACTACAACCACAATCACATATGTCCATAAACCAAGGGCTTCTAAGTCCCAAAAAGTGTTGTTTCATACCCTAAAGGAGTAAAGTCAGCTGATTACATCATCTCCTAGAAGTTCTCCGTGAAAAACTGCTCAGAACTGGTCAACACTGGACCATACAGACTGCTCAATGCTAAGGGTGCGATGCATCTCACCTTCCACATGCAAAAAGTGTGATGCATACTGAAAATCCCTTCTGTGGGGTTCGATGAGTGAGAACAGACAAATGGCAGAAGCAGTTGGCTAGGTGAAAACCCAGAGAATCTTCTAGAAACTGCCCATTTCACACTTGCCTCTCTGAATTTTCCCAGGGATGAGTAAGAGATCATGAATCTCCAAGTGGAACCAAAAACTATCATAGAAAGGACACTAATCAAAATCCCTGAAGCTGACTCACCCACCTGCAAACATCTATATATGGATCCCTCATCCCAGAGATCCAAAGGTTGGAATCTTGTATTTTGTAAGGAAGTGCTGTTGGTTTCTTGTGGAACATCATAGTGTTGGGTGATCTAAGCTTTTCATGAGGTGAAGAAGGGCTTTCATGCTGGGAGGATGATGCTGGGTCAGATCAATGGGTTGTAATCCTCTCTTCTACTTTTTCTATCAATAAAGCTATTTGAGTTTTCCTCCACATTCTTGTATGTTTGAGTTGATATATGCATTTGTGTGGTCAATATATATCTGGTCCTATATTGTTTATGATTGTAGATCTCTGTGATTTGATGGTATTACGTTGCTTTGACTTTACAGGTGCTCTTTGAAGCGGGGTAAGCAAGGGAGAAATGGCAAAGATCTATCAAAGGGGAAAGGAAACAAGTAAGGAGCCAAGCGAAGGACTGAAGTTGGTACTCTCTGCTTCTCTCTCATCTACTTCTCATCAAGGAAAATGCAAGTGAATTTAGTTTGGTTGTTTCTAAGATAGCTAACCATATTAGCAGGACTAGCAGCTCTGAATGGACACTAGATTTCCCAATAACAAAATGGCGACTCCGCTGGGGAGTGAATAGCTTGTTTGCTTGTTTATATTTGTTTGCTTTATAAACTATAGATGGAGCCTGAAGTCAAGCTAGCTAGCCTTCAAAATACTTTTGCTATGCAACTGCAAAGTAGATCAATGCTGCTTCAGTCCATCTCCGGGTTTTGTTTATAAAATGAACAATTGATTTGCAAACATCCTAATTGCCCTGGTGGTGGATGAAGTAACTTCATTAGATCAACCCCTATGATTTGTATTTACTGACTATCATTAGCTCAGCCTCAATCCCTGAACTAAGTTGCAAACTATGACCAAAAACCAATTTAAAGTCTCATCCCTGGACCATCGCACTGTCTCCTTTAGGCAATCTGGATGCATCGCATCTCCCGTGTGCAGTAGGTGATATGCATCCCTGTTTCCCTGTGTTATAGGTGCAATGATCAGATAAGATTGTTTTTGCCTCCAGATTTTGGTTTTTCTTCACTCTCTTCAGCTTTATTCAGGAGTTTTACTGTCTGTGATTAGTATACCACTGTTGAAACTCCCTTCCTTTGCATTATTCAGCCTCCATTGTATAAAGAATTGTGAATGGTTCTATGTATTTTTCGCCATTTACAGTTCTCCTTTACAAAGAGTATCTTAATTGAACTGTCGTCTTTTGATTTGGGAGTGTTGCAAGTGTCGTTTTCAGTCAAAGAAAACAATCCTACTCTTCTTGATGGTCAATTACACTATTACTCTTGTATTTGATTTTAATTAATAGTATTTCAAGTGTTGAAAGCAATTTTCAATTCAAAATCGCAAAGTGTCATCCTTGTCTTCCTTTCATTTTTTGAAAAGAAAATTGTTAGTATTGTCGCTTTGAGAGAAAATATAGTTCAAATTTGCACTTAGCATTCTTTTTTTCATTCACACATTAATAAAGCGGAAAAAAATACATGCATGTGCATTTGCATTTAGACTGCTTGTTGATTTTGATTTAGGATAGTGCATCTAGTGTGTGCTCTCTGCTCTATGTTGAAAGAATCTCACTTCTCTTTCTTTAGTAGCTAGGCTTTTCATTGCAAAAAGAAGAGTAAACGAGTGTTTATCATCTTAGATTGTATTTTTAGGATATGTATATCTACATCACGCGGTGAACCTTAAAGGCAAACTTCTTAAGAAAGATCAATTGTAAAATAAATTCAATGAACATAAAAATGCTTTGGAACCTAACACAAAAAATTTAGAAGTCTAGGCTAGAGACATATTCCGGCGTCGTAAAGCCTGGTAACTATCGCTTTCATCGTAGGTTGGATGATTCCTCCTGTTTGAGATGACAAGTGCCAGTACGGACTTGTGCTCCAACATACCGTCGAGTATATATTAGGAGACCACAATAGGCTATATCCTTTATCCTTAGGAAGCCATGTCTGCCGCCCTATCTATCGTAATGCACCGAACACAGCATTTGGGAAGATTGACTGCCATACCGTAAAATGTATTTTGCAGTTTTGCGATTGGTTTGGTAATCCCTTTGTCTAGATTTCCAGAGTAGTCTCTTTCATTCCTTTTCAGGTTCCTTAAAGGAAAAGGTCCATCTGAGCACTTGTCACTTTAGGCTCATTAAAAATCGAAGGCGACTAGAGTCATCTTTAGCTTTTTCTCGACTCTTAAAAATTGAAAAATCAAGTTGTGTCAAAGCATCTAAAATTCATTTAATTCAGAATCACATTTTCCCCTTTATTTTGAGTTGATCAAGTAACCTGCAATCGTGGAAGAAAGTCAATCGAAACCCCGTCGTTCTCGAAGACTAACAAGTCAACCATTTTTGAATCCAGAAAGGAAGCTATTCCGGACCAAGCGAACTCGTTTAACTGGATCAAAGTCCCCTACTTTGCTTGGAACTTGTGTTCCAATATCCTCAGAGACTCCAGTTACTCCAACCATTTCTGGTATCCCTGCCTTTACAGAAGAAGTTCCGCAGTCACAAGAGGACATTATAACTGATCCTAGTGTTACGGTAAACACTTCTATTCCTGAACCAACTCCATCTACAGCTGATTCGGAAGGTGTTATCCCTACAACATTTGTTGCTACAGAGTCTATACCCTCTTCAGCACCAGAAATATTTTACGGACCTGACAGTCTACCTCTCCCACCTGGATTGATTGCTATAGAAGAGATTGTGGAGGATCTTCCATCCAGTACTCCATCACATTTTGGAGCTGCAATCACCTTATATCCTTCTTCGTCAGAAGTTAGTCTCCCTTCATTGCAAGTTCCTGTAGAAGCGCTAGGAAATCTTTTGGATAGACTCGATATGTCTGAACAATCATCGACATCCAGGACTATGTCATCTGACGCAGTAGTAGCAGAACCTCCTGCTGCTACTCCAACAATGTTCACTGGTGTACCATCTATCCCAACTAGCTCTCAACCGCTAGATGGAGTCCACCCAGGGAATGTTTCGACAGTATGGTCTGTTCCCATTTGTTTGTGCGGAATAATATCTGGAATCTTTTATGTTGGGTCTCAGCAAATTGATCCTTCACAACAATATCAATTTGGGCAGTCCAGTCTCCAGAGGCCAATTTTACCTTTGAACACTAGATTACCACCATATGGGGGACAATATGCCCTTTCATTGTTCCCTCCGGGAGAACAACCATATGAGAGTTCACAACAGATTCGGGTCATGTTGAAATTACATCCAGTGGTTGGGTGCCAATATTGCCTCAACAACCAAGAGTTGTATACTCAATGCAACCAAGTCTACCTGTGTCAAATATCCCCACTACAGCAGCTATTGTAACAGTGTCGCAAGTACAAGCATTGCCTGTTGTATGCCAACCTCAAGTTTCTCAGGTCGTAATACAACGACCTCTTGTCTCCATGACACAACCACAGTCACCGATTAGTTGCTCCATAACCAGAGAAACCCAGGTTCAAACGGGTACTATTACCCCTCATCTTGGTCAAACAGCCAGTATTGGACAACAACAAATGGCTTCACAACCATGGCTGGTACAATATCAACAACCGCAATTCCAACAATCTTACTGAGGACCTGAGCAACAAAGCTTTGCAGGTAATGGGCAACCGTATATTCAAAACAGTCAACATTAATCATACCATAATGGTTATGCCCATCAGCCTTACCAAAGTTATCAACATCAAATACATTATGATGGTATGCAAAGGCCCACCGCTCAGGCGATCCCATCTTATCCTGGGTATGCTTCGCCGAACCTGAATCAACAATTGCCCTTCGTGGCGACTTTAGAGTTACCGGATCTAAATTGGCTAACAAACGATCAAATTGCTTATGCCCCTTGGTGGCCAGTGATTCCTCATAAACTTCTGTCAGATATTCCTAAATTCAATGGAAATCCAGGTGAAGATCCGTCGAATCATGTGATGACCTTTTATCTGTGGTGTTCGTCCAACACTCTCAATGATGATTCGATTAGGTTTCATCTTTTTCAGCGAACGTTAACTGGTCCGGTAGCAAAGCGGTGCATCGAATTGCCTAGAGCTTCATTTGATAACTTCAGTGCCCTTGCCACAACCTTTTTAACCCATTTTCAGTTACCAATAAGGTATGAAATAGGAACAGAGGTTCTTACCAATTTCAAGAAAACGACAGCCACTCACATATCTGATCATATTCATGAGTGGCGACATCATCGTAGAATGGTAAAAACATATGTTCCTGATCAGCTGCTAGCAGAATGGTTTATTAATTCATTGTTACCTTCTATTACAGAAGATGTGGAAAAGGGAGGGGTCGTCACTGAAGAGCAAGTCATTGCTCGTGCACAATATCTAGACTTGATCTATAACCAGTCAGGCACGCTCTACGATAAAATCCCTGATGCTCCTAGACCAGAGTTTTCCATTCCTCCTCCTCCTAAATCAAACAAAGAATCTCATGCCGACGATGGTGTGATAGGTACGACTAGCACAAAAACTGTAAAGGCTACATCAAAGAAAGCCCGTACGGTTTCTAGTCAAAATGAAAATGAGGAACTTCTCGCCTTGGAGGTTAATGCTGTGTCGATCGACAAAGTCAAAGAATTGAAGCAACTAGGAGGCAAGAAGAAAAAGAAAGGGAAAAAGAAGAAACAATATTAGTCGTCTCCTGAAAAATCTTCTGCAAACCCTCCTGGGCAAAGGAAACCCCCTTCGGTGTGTTAAATATGCGATGAGGATCATTGGACGAGAGATTGTCCACATAAAGCTGAAGTTAAGAAACTCTTTCAGAGTTCAAAAACCTCAGTGGTATTGACTGATCCATTTCCAAACCCGGGAACCAATCTGGTTGCTAGTGAAAATTCTTCCCCATCCCAAGTGCTTATGTTGTCCATTTCAAAATAGCAAAATGATGCTTTGATATCGACAAGGAATAAATATTACGGGAATCCACAGCTGTCGAACAACAAGGCTACTGATCAACCTAGTAGTTCAACAACAACTTCGACCAAAGTTGTGCCACCCATTATTCCTGAGCTAACGATAAAGCCGCCAAAGGGAGTAGTACACAAATTGACATTTAATCCTCGTGCCATAGTAGCACAAAACTATAATATAGTAGAGGACTTGGCCCAATCGTCGTCCGCTATGTCGATACTTGAGGTGATGCAAAATTACCCCTCCCAGAAGCAGGCTCTATTATCAGAAATAGGTGGGATTGACCCAGCGGATTCCAATCTTGTGGCCTTTAATCATAAAGGATATGACCCTCAGTTACCAGCTCAGCGCGCTTTCCTCATTCAAGTGAAAGCCCTCAACAAAACTGTTCATCGAACAATTATTGATGAGGGGGCATCTACATGTATTATGTTAATGAGTTGTTGGAAAACTTTAGGCTCACAACCCTTGTTGTGATCGTCGACGACATTAAAAGCATTTGATGGATGAACATACACTCCATACGAGATTTTAAGTAACTTGAAAATCGAACTGGGGGAAAAAACGATAGAAATTGATGTTGAAGTTACCGATGGAAACCTAAATTACAACATCCTACTGGGAAGGCCCTAGATTTATGCTATGGTTGCTGTTGTGTCAACATACTTTAGAAAGATTGCATTTCCTTTTCAAGGAGGAATTACAATTGTTGACCAACAAACCTTCCTCCCCAAAATCTCACAAGTTACGGGAAGCATTCCAATGATCCATGGAAGCTCTCATTTGCTTGAAAATGTCAGAGTAGGCTTCCTAAAAGACCCTGCCTTAATGGGTACTTTTGCCCTACTGCCTCCGAGTAATCTGGTAGAAGTGGCCATAGTGGAAACCAGCAATATGATATCTTCTATATCTAAAAGATTCAGAAGATTCCCGAACATTTTGTCAACATGGATCATCGCCATTTTAGAAAGATTGTAGCAATCAATTTTCTTGGCCTAGGGGACAAACCCAAATCAACGCTCATCGAGTGTTTGGATAGATAGGTCTAAGGAATATGGCACCTCTTCAAATCCTTGGTCGCATGTACATTCTACAGATGAAGGAATCATTCAGTCATTGATGATAGGAGAGGCACCATGGGAAGATTACCACCATCGTTCCCATCTTCCGGATTACCACGAAGATTATTTCAATGACCTTAATCATCCTTCAGTTCTTGATTTTTTATCAAATATTGTAAATACGGTGGATTCCGAGGATGGTTCTTATCTTGTGTTGACCTCGTTAAAAAATGAAAAAAGGAGTAATGAGGATAGTTATTTTACTGTGTCAACCTCATTAAAAAATGAAACAAAGATCTCAAAGGTGAACCTTCATTCCAACCACCACGTTGAATGCAATGAAGCTTGGGGGGCATGCACCTCGATTTGCGTCATTATGCTGGGGGCATGCAAACTTATAACAAGCATAGTTTTTCGTTTCAAGCTTGTGTAAACATGAAACCGAACCTGAGCATATGTTGTCTCATGGTTCAAGCTCATTAAAAAATGAACCAGGCCATGTGCAGCGTTACCACAGGGTTCAAGCTCGTTAAAAAATAAACCTACCACGAGCAGTTTTACGCGAAGTTCAAGCTCGTTAAAAAATAAACCTAGCAATGAGCATATGTTCCACCAGAGTTTAAGCTCTTTAAAAAATGAACCCACCTTCGGTAAATAACCATTGCGATTACATTATCATCAGCTTTTTGAGCCTTGGTCATGTTCTTACCATCACCTCCACTCTGTTTTAGCCAATCATACGCCTCCATTTGATTGTTTACCCCTTTTGACAAACAACTGCGACAAGTGATTCTGTTAGCCATCTTCTTTACACTGCCATGATTGGAAAGTTCCAAACATTACTTGGAACCAACTGCTACCCAAAAATATCACTTGTTCCTCAAAAAAGGAGTCTCCTTTAAGCCCTTTCCATCTGACTCGTAAAATATAAAAAGATTGCTGAGAAATTGGCCTCTCTAGCTTGTTAAAATGATAGGAAGTGCTACCACTCCTCTAGATTTTAATATTTTTGGACTTGAGGGATCATTACACAAAAATATCTAGCGCTTGTCTTGTTTGTCTCGTTAAAAATATCGAAAATTCATCCCTTTTGTATTATTTTATACTTTTTCGGACTTAAGGGATTATATGACGAAAAAGGATTACTGGAGTTTCCTTTCCTTCTCTTTTCAGACTCTCTAAAATTGAAAAGGACCGAGTTATCTTTGTCATTAAACTCGTTAAAACAATAGTGACAAACTTGTCCATGCAGACAAGAGTGAGTGTCACTGTCGCTAGGCTCGTTAAAACATAGCGACGAGTTTGCCTGAAGGGAAAATTATAGAACAAGCATATGTTATCCTCCTCAAGCTTGACAAAAATAAAGAGGTACTCGTCAGCAATGACTCGGGAAAATTTGGGAAGAAAACTTGGAGAAACTTTATTGGTAGCAAGTCGCTCTTGAACATGACACTTTCACTCCATGACCATGATTGAGTCGGGTTGGGTTATTCCGTTCACCGGTCATATTACCATTGGTCCACCGTACCATCCATTTTTGGGGTTATGCTACCAATCCACTTCAGTGTCGCTGATATGTTCAAGAGAAGTCACTCAGAGAATTTACCAACCTAGCTTGTGTCTCATCCGCTACAATACCTTCACGCTTCCTTCTTTCATGACCGCCACCTTGAACCTTGTATCATCAGATCGTTTTCACCTCCACAAAATCATTTGCTCTGTTCCATGTCGTAGATGTGGGATTCATTAATGCCCTCCTATGACAGGTCACTTCTTGTCGACATTAGCTCATTATCTAAGAATTCGACCTAGGAACAACCCTTTCAGTACTTTGAAGCTTCCATGCCTCAATGGCAAGTTTCTCAATTCCGGCAACAAGTTTACATTAATGGCCTTCGACCGAAATATTTTGCATGGTGTTCAATGCCAAGTCCCATTTTCACACCACGTGAATTGTACTATCGTACCTTGAGGGTCATCATCATTATCGGTGATTCCTATTGTGCCTGTTAACAGCTTACATCATTGGTTGGTAATCAGGCGATGTCTTTCCATGTTCGACTCTAGAACATCTTTTCACATGGATCGACTTGTACTTTAGGCAAAGATTGAACGAGTTTGAAGGTCCCAGATCTAGTTTCATCCATCCTAGCTACGATATATTCAAGAAAATAAAGACATCAAATGTACATCATTGCTGCACAGATAACCATCCAAACCAAAGGATGATGGCTCTACCAGAATCATCAGTCTGCCACACAGACGGTTGTCTGTCCTATGTACATGAAAATGAATTTATAAATCTGAGCATGGGAATGCCCACCTCAACTAGATCATGAAAATATTATGAAGATAATGTATTGTATTGTATATTATTACATGTCGCCTTTCCAGTTTGAAAAACCTCGGATTCCTCATGATAAAGCATTTCACCCGACATCCAAAAGATTTACAACCTCATGCTTTAGGGGGCAATTGTTATAGACATATTTGGGCACTGCAACCCCAATCACATATGTCCATAAACCAAGGGCTTCTAAGTCCCTAAAAGTGTTGTTTCATACCCTAAAGGAGCAAGGTCAGCTAATAACATCATCTCCCAGAAGTTCTCCATGAAAAACTGCTCATAATTGGTCAAAACTAGACGATATAGATTGCTCAGTGCTAAGGGTGCGATGCCTCTCACCTGCCACATGCAAAAAGTGCGATGCATATTGGAAAGCCTTCTGTGGGGTGCGATAAGTGAGAACAAACAAATGGAAGAAGCAGTTGGCTAGGTGGAAACCCAGAGAATCTTCTAGAAACTGCCCATTTGACACTTGCCTCTCTGAATTCACCCAGGGATGAGTAAGAGATCGTGAATATCCAAGTGGAACCAAGAACTATCAGAGAGAGGACACTAATCAAAATCCTAGAAGCTGACTCATCCACCTGTAAACATCTATATATGGATCCCTCATCCCAGTGATCCAAAGGCTAGAATCTTGTATTTTGTAAGGAAGTGCTGTTGGTTTCTTGTGGAACATCACAATGTTGGGTGATCTAAGCTTTTCATGAGGTGAAGAAGGGCTTTCATGTTGGGAGGATGACGCTGGGTCAGATCAATGGGTTGTAATCCTCTCTTCTACTCTTTCTATCAATAAATCTATTTTAGTTTTCCTCCACATTCTTGTATGTTTGAGTTGATATATGCATTTGTGTGGTCAATATATATCTGGTCTTATATTGTTTATGATTGTAGATCTCTGTGCTTTGATGGTATTATGCTGCTTTGAATTTACAGGTGCTCTTTGAAGTGGGGTAAGCAAGGGAGAAGTGGCAAAGATCTGTCAAAGGGGAGAGGAAACAAGCAAGGAGCCAAGCAAAAGACTGAGGTTGGTACTATCTGCTTCTCTCTCATCTACTTCTCATAAAGGAAAATGCAAGTGACTTTAGTTTGTTTGTTTCTAAGATAGCTACCCGTCTTAGTGGGACTAGTAACTCTGAATGGACACTAGATTTCCCGATAACAATAACCAAACTTTCCATGTCCCTGACAATAGTTTTCTCAATATACATAATGACAAGGAATTCCAAAACATTCTTGATGACTTCGATAATCTCATCCCAATGAATTTCCCTAGCCTGGATTAAAGACATATTTCCTTTCATTCTCTCCTTTAACCTTTTAATCTCCTCTTCAGCCCTGTGGAAGTCTTCCCTATATTTCTCAGCATTTTTCTTCTCCATTCTAGCCTCCTCTTCACTCAATTTTAATCATTTATAAACTGTCGCCATATCCCTCTATGCTTTTTTCATATCATGCTCAGCCATCTTTAATTTTATACCCAATTGCATCACCTATGCCACTGGATCCTCTATATTGGCTGGCATCACTACTGTGTAGATATGAGTGTCTACTTGTTTCTATAGCTTGGCCAATGATTCCTTAAGCACAGAAACATCTTTAGCCTTCTGCAATACATCATGTAAAAGATTCTCCTTTTCATTTTCAACTTTAGCTCTCCTTGTAGCAATAGGGTGCTCACCTGTAGGGAGATTCAACTTCTTTCTCAAAATTCCAATTTCTGACTTAGCAGATTGCAATAACTTTTGTATTGCAGGTTGATTATCAAGATTAACTCCTATCTTCACAATAATCTTATTTAATTCATCTACTTGAGAATTCATAGCTCTGGAATTGGCTTTCTCTAGCTTCAATTGCTTGATCACTTTGTGTAACATTTTCTCTGCTTTAATCATAGCTGCATTTGTCTTATGTAAATCATTTACAATCGATTTCCCAGTCTGCATGTGCAAATTGATTTTATCAAGCAAGGGAAGTTTTTGAGTATCAACTATCAAATTAACAGTTTTAAACTTACTAGAGGATCCAACTAACATCTCTGTGGGATGAAAGAGTGAAATTTTAAGTTGGCCCTTTTCTAAATCCATAACAGCTAATAACCTAGTCTGCTAAGAAATGATTTGAGACTCAGCGTGAGCCTCCATGTTCAACCTTATCTTTTGGTTTCTCTCAGCTATCTAGGCAAACATGCCGTGAATAAGAGGAACTTTCTCATGAACAAGCTCACTAGAGGATGGAGAAGGTGGTACACCCTCTGTTTCTCCCAAGTGAATTATTAAACAAGGTGTTGAAGGCCCCGAAAATCGGGTCTACAACAAGGGGAATACCCGCCCGGTACGGACCTTGGTTGGCAGCTCCTTATCCGTTTGGTATAGTGGGTCCGACTGGGGATATAGGGACCAGTTTCCCAATTCAATGTGTGTGTGTGAGAAAGATGGGTATTTCTGTTCTAAATGGAATACTTCTGTACCTAATTCTAATCTAATGCTATGCTATTGTTATCTAAATAACAGAAAAACATCAAAATTTATGCCAACCCCGGGGTGTGATCTTTCTCTATGCATCTAAAAAGATTTCAAACAATAACTAGGAATAAGATCATTAGCTTTTATAGAAAAGAATTCGATAAAATGAACTACTCGTATAAGAAGTTAGACGAAACAGTTGTGAAAACTTATCGCATAAAGACTATTATACACTAAGCATAAATAAATAGCTATCACCAGCAACAAAAGTGCCAAATGATAACTCAGCATCCACGCTGCAATATATAAACAATTGAAAACTGAATATCACTTTACACCATAAGCAGAAATGGTTAAGAGATAAAAGTACCATTTATAACTAGTCCTTACTCATGAGCTTCAAGCAACAATTGATTTATCTCTCCTTGATTTAACATCCACTAAGAGTACAGAAGTGCAACATCAGTAGCAGATATCAAATGCAAATATCAAATAAACCCTGTTCCATTCATTCATCAAAACCTCCTCTGAGGGTGCAAAAGTGCATGTTCTGAGGACAAGTTTTTTGATAAATTTCTGGACCCTTATCTAAATGCATGAGAAGGGTTTAAATACTACTGACTAATTCTAAAAATAAATTATTACAAAATTAAAGGATACGGTTTAAATGATCGTCCTCTTTTCAGGAAAATAAAACAAAATTAACTAAAATTGAAACTAAAATTAGACTATTTCTGTATTTGGTCTTTAAAATCACATGTATACAGCATCTGTTTAAGGAAAGTCGGCTGGCTAACTTCCAATTTTAACTGGGCTGAGAAAACAGAATCTACAAGAGCTGGCGCCATTTTCTCGGTTGAATTTATGATGCACTTAACAGTCATCCATTGGCTATGTGGTTTTACCAAATATGTCCAGTAACAATCCTAGTTTAACTTGCTTAGCCCTTGGATTACTTTGGCCTTTTCTTGAGCTCTCTGTTTCCAATTTGCCTCTAGTTGCTGTGCGTTTGGTAAGTATCCTGGAGTGGTCTCTGCGATCAAATTTGCCCTGTGTAAATTTCCATTTACATAATCAATAAGTCTGTTGGCTGCTGTGGCTGCTCCTTCTGTCGCTTGTTCTGCCTCTCTGATTTGCTCATCCCATTTGTTAAAGAGAATTTCCTTATGATTTTCATTTATTCTTGGTGCACCTGCTCTTTTACCCTCGTCCTTTTCCTACCAAGCCAGATATTCAATCACCCGTTTATAATTTAGATCATAGTCACTTCGCAAGTCTACTACTTGATTAGTGGTTTTATCACTGATTTCACAATAATAACTCCACTGTGATATCTTTTGTCCCAATGCTTCTTGCTGTTGCAGTAATTGTTCATTCAAGGAAATGGATTCCGTAATAAATTCTGTAAGCTTAGGGTCATCTTTGTGCATCTCTCTTAAATCTTGTAACTATTTTCCTTTCTCATCCAACCCTATCTGCATTTGTTGGAAGTCCCACTGCAACTTCTCAAGCTTTTTCTGTGCTTCATTATTAGCGTGGGCTTGTTGCAACTGTTGTTGCAGTACTAGTATCTGGTCTTCCCTTTCTTTTAGCAAATGTTGTACCTCAGATGCTTTGTCAATAGTCGTGAAGGCGTATGCTCCTGCGATCTGAGATAGTTTGGTGATATTTTGAGTAGGATTGCTAGTGGGATCTTTCCACAGGACATCTAACTGTTCTGTGTTTTGAGAGAGCGTGCTTTCCAATTTCCTTTTCTTCCTCTGTCTTCTTACTATTGCTTTGTGCTGTGGGCTATAAAATATATCTAGAGGAGGGATTTCTTCTACTTTTAGTACAAGCTCAGAGGATGGAGAAATAGGAATATGCTCCATATCTGAGACTTTGCTGACTGTTCTTGTGACTACTTCTTTTACTATCTGTGCATTGCTGACAGTTGTCTTCATGGTTTGTCCTTCAAGATTGATCAAGTCGTTGAAGGTTTCCAATTCTTTTTCTAATTCAACTATGACTAGTGCTGCTTGGATGACAAGAGGGGGAGGATCTCTTTGCAGGGAGGCAATAACCTACTGATGAAGAAGTTCTTTTGACTGGGCAGTATCCTTTACTGACCCTTCGCTTTTATCTAGTTCATTTCCGGATCTTTTAGAATGTGCAGACATTTCTTTTTCAGACTTGGATTTAGATCCGTTAGTACTTGAACTTCCACTAAGGCTAACACTTGGAGTTGGTTCTCTTAAGGGTTTTAGGCATAGTTTCTCTAAAGGAATACTAGCTAGCCTTCTTTCCCTATATATTTTGAACCTTTGGAATTCTTCTGGAGATAGTTGAAATTGGGTTGTGTGAAGAATTTCTTCCAATGTGTTTTTCTGTTGGAATATATCATCAAATAAATCCTTTTCTCCAGAGAACACCTTTATCTTGACTGCAGTTGTAAAATTGTGGGCAACCTCATGAGGGTCAAATGGCCTTCCAGTGAATTTGAATAGCTGTAAGCACGTGATATTCTTTACTTCTGTGAAGGTGTGGCCTACATCGAATAGCGAGAAGGCCTCACAGGCTACAGGAAACTGTGGCCATATAGCCTTCTTTTTGTCTTTTAATTCTTTAGTTAGGCCGCCTTCCCCCCAGGTTGGATAGGCGATCTATCGGGCTAAGAGTTTATTAGTGATATATAAAGGTAGGACATGAGGGGGTGCAGAACTTCCAAATACCCTGACATAAGTAAACAATTCTTCCTCGAACCATCTTGCGACAGTGAGGATGTCTACTTCTGCTTCAGGCGAGCATCTCGGAGGGTCTTTATCGTACAAAATTCTATACAAAGGCAACATAATTCCCTGACAAATTTAGTAGAAGTATGGAGTGAACTGAGAGTCCCATAACTCTTTGTGATAGACATGGATGGGTAAAGGGTCTTGTGTCGTCCACTTCCAACCCATAACAGGAAACTTAGAAACATAACATATTGCATCCATTATATATGCGTAAAGGTAAAAAGGAGGATAAATTCTCTGAGCCGCAACTCTTTTGGACCGGTAACTGACAATGGCGGTGACTAGGTTATTAGACAAAATTTTGGCCCAATCTACAATGGTGGCATTTGTGGCAACATCCAATAATAGTAGCCACTCGGATGAGAATTTGTTGATATCTGGCATTCCAAACATTCTATAGAGCATGGCAGCAGCAAAGCAGTATGGAGAGGTAAGGGAACCAGTACTGTACATACCGTGTTTATCTTTCTTCAGCAACTCGTCTCTCCTAGACCAGTCTTTGGTAGTTTCTGCCAGGTCCGGGTTTTCTTTTACAAATTTCTCTGTAAACTATTTATTGTTGGTTGCCTGTGGCTCCGGTAGATGATACATGAGCTTCAAATCCTGCGCAACGAATGAACCAATATGTCCTTGACCATGAACTTTGAACTGTCTATTTTTGATTTCTGCGCTATCCAATATCCATTTGACCATGTCCGTGTATGGGAGGATTTTTGGCCTCGCTCCTATCCGATGTAAAAATGAGCAAGCTAGCTCTGCGAGGGATGCTTCAGAAGAACTTTGTGAGCCTGCAAGAAATGTAACCTCCATTACTCTAGGATTCTCCTCTTCGAGCATATTATACATGCCTTCCCACGTAGCTATTCCCGCGTCTCTGTTACAAGCCGTGTCTGTATACAAAGGCGCCATTTTCTCTTCTTCGGAGCTCGGGGCTTTGCTTTTCTTTCCCATTTCAGCCTGTGTATTGCTTTGTATTGTCCTCTGCTCCCCGTGCCTGCAGTTCACAAGTGAAGTGAAAATGAATGACAAGGAAGGGTGATGGGAAAGTTTTAAATGCCGCAGACATACCAAATATACCACCTTACGTGAAATGTTCTTTGAAGAGCACGTACCCATATTCTATTAATAACTGACAAGTAACTCCTTTATTAGCATTTAAAGCGCATAACCATGAGCCAGCTTATGGAAACTACGTTTCTTGAATAATGCGCCCGAAAGATCTGCGATGGAGCGATTTTGTGATTTGCTTCGCAACATCGCAGATTGCAACATCGCAAAGTCGTGATATAAATCTGATATGACGTTGCAACATTTCTTTATCGCGAAATCATGATATCGCAATATCACAGATCGCAAGAATGTTACGTATGACAAATTTTGTTAACTTGTTCCTTGCGAGATGCGATCTTGCGATCGACGCCATCGCACACTGTAGATTTTGAAAGTAAGTTATGCTGAATGTGATGCGATATTTGTTCATTATCGCTATCTCGCAAATGTTGGATTTGTGCTTGTAAGGTGGCATCCCGCTATCTTCTTGCGATGTGATTTCCTTCGTTAAAGGTCTCTTTTCCTTATCATAAACTTAGATTTTTAAAGTTTCCAAAGGGGCTTCCTAAGCTTATAATGGTAACTTTATTTGCGAAAAGGAAATGTAGCACTACTTTGATTTCCTTGGATTTTTATAACTAAGGGTCCCCACTTATTTAGTATTAGCAATAACACTTCATAAGGAGGGGGGGTTGTTGGTGGCCACAACAATTGGTGATTCACTTGGAAGCACCAGTTATCTCTGTATTTCTATTGAATTTTCTAAACTTCCAAAACAGAAAATTTCTCAAAAAGTTGAACTTTATTATGGAAAGATAAAGTACATTATGCTCTAACTTGTCAATGACATATTGTTTCAGCTATTTTCAATTTTGATTATTTGCTCCCTCAAGTTAGTCCTTGTATTTGCATCAATCATTACTTGGTCTGTAAAGATAAAACAATGTCTTCTCTGTAAACCAATTTTAAATATGCTCATTTGTCGTAGGTAGAGCCTCTGTTGCCAGCAGGTGTTTATAGCCTCGACAGGGTTACCTGTTACCCATCAATGATCCTATATCCTACTTAAAGAAACCTACAACTCTCAAAGAAGAATCCACATCCACACTTATTGCTTTGATTTTCTTTTTATTCTTAAAGAACAATGTCTTGGTTTGATAGCCAATTTATGACATAGTCATTCACTCGATTTATAACTTTGCTGAACAAGCTGGCTCGTGATGAGACCCCTTGCCTCTTGATTGTAACAATCTTGGGTCATTGCCCTATTGTGGTATGCAGTATTTGGCAAAGTCAGCAAGTTATAATATCTGTGATTATGATAAGCCAGCTCGTGATGAGACCTCTCATTCTTCAAGATGAAGTGTATCCTTGGATTGTTCCTCTGAAAGTTGTGATTTCCTTAGCAGGGAGGAAGTCATTGTTTCCTTTAGATAGCTCTGGACGACAATGATAGAGTTTTTGGAAGTAGCTGTTCTACAGAGAATCTCTATTTTGTTATTGATACCTTTCATTGCACTGATATAAAACAATTTCTTCACTAAAGGTTGTTTTCATCAAACTTTATGAAGTTGAAACTAGTTTCATATCTAAGTTAGAGTCTTTAACTGTATCTTTCAATAATAAAGATCAATTTTCCAAAAGATTAGCTATTTATACAAGCGAAAAATCAAAATCTGAAGAGAGTTGATATCTTTTTCGTAAATGCCTGATGTAATCATTCACAACTGGTTTTATTATGGGAGGATTGTTTTGAGGACAATCAAAAATTTTCTAATGAGAGGTAATTTTTCCCTTGAGAAAAGGGCTAATTACTTCATTTATTTTTTACCTACAGACTAACTAAACTAATTCTACTCCTATTCTAACAATATACATGAAATTGACTAGGTGTAATCATATTTCCAGTGTAACCATTCTCTCGTTTCCGTTCCTGCATATATATACAGTTCAAATATTAGTACTAGAAACGAAACTCTTACTGAACTAAGAACGTTAAATGTGGAATAAGAATGTCAACAATTGTTAGAATTTCATTTAGAATCTCCTTCTTATGAAATTTTCTTTCCAATTGAATACCTATGGGATCATAGAAATCTGGATAGATTTCTATTAAAGACTCGTAAATGTTCAATGGAAGAGATAACAGGTCAGACTGAAGATAAGAACTTTTGGGTTTAAAGGCTTGGAATTTATTATTAGTCTTATGTGTAAAAATTAAACTTTTGACAATTTTCCATGAAAGAAAAGTTTCCAAACATATTTCTTTAAATGGATCAATGAAGGATGGATGGAAATCTCTCAAATAAAGTGGAAAATTTTTATTTAAATTGAATTGTTGATAGATATGTAAAAATACATCCCTTTGTTGGTATTTTCTTTGATAGGATGGAAGTTTTTGATCAATTATTGACATCGACTGAGGATGAAATTGAAATATATTCTCATGTTCTTGAAAAACTTCAGTTTTCCAACAGGGCCGTGCATCAACTGAATGTCTGATAGTATGGTGCTCAGTATGCCAGTGTAATGGATCAAAAATCTGAAAATTAAAATCTGAAAACAAATTTGCTTTTGTATGAAATAGGTAAAGAAAAAATAGAAGAAAATCAGAATCTGTACAACTAGAGTTATAACACAGTTGGGATCATTCTGTAATGATTTATGTTTCACAAGGATTGGCTAGAATTATAGAATTTGAGTGATTTCGACTTCCATCTTGTGAATCAGAAAGGGAATCATGATTATGAACATGCATGAAAGCTTGGTCATGATATGAATCATAGACTGGGATATTTTCTTGGGTAATGAAATCATGTAGATGAGTTGCCGCTTTAGAATGAGGATCCGTTGAAATAATTTCTAATTTAAAGTAATTCTCATTCTCAGATGTTATTGGAAGTTTCTGTTGATTCTCTCAAGATAAATCAGCATCTTCAATGTCAAAGTAATTATCATAAATGACTTCACAAGATTCCCTTGGTTTCTTTTCAGTTTCATCCAGTATATTCAAACAATGAGGAGTAAGTTTTTCATGTTTGTTAATGGCAAAAGAATGTTCTTTAATTGTTTCTCTATCTTGAAAATCACTTAATGGTGATTCATTTAGACCAGCCTCTGTATTTTCTGAAATATCATTAATATCGAGAGGGGAAAACTGTCATCATTAAAAATATCAGGATAAAGAGAAAAATGTGACTTTGAAGTAATGCATTTAAAAATATCTCTTTTTGAGAACTCTTGTGCATTATGTTCATCATAGATTTCAGGTTTTAGATCATACCTTGATGTGCTCGTGTTTTTTGGAAGAAAATTACTTTTCTTTTCTGACCTTGGCATTTGTTGAGTTGCAATCATATTTTCTGAATTTGCCTCAAAGTTGCTTTCAGATTCCAAGGTGACCTTTCTTCCAAAATTGCCGCTTTTGTCTTCTTGTATTCGATCAGAAATATCTTCTAAGCTTTGTGAAACTTCTTCATCATAGTTTATTTGCACATCCAGATTGGATTTCTCATTTATGTTAGAAGGAAATTGAACAAAGCTTGGACTAATTTCATATGAATCAGGAATAGGGGGCAACGAATAATTATGGTCAACACAAGCTAATGATTCTTCACTTATGGGATCATTTTCAACATCAAATTTCAAACAATTCAGATGAAATCAAATACTAAAATCTCTAACAAACTCATATTCTTTTCGTAGATATTCAATTTCATCATATACCTGATCATAATCATCGCAGTCAAATTTACAAACGAAAACCATGACAAATTGATCCCAGCTGTGAATTGAGGCAACCGGAAGGGTTCTACACCAGTTTCTAGCTTCTGCTACAAATGTGAGAGTAAAAATTCTACATAAAATACCTTCGTCAATTCCTTGAAAATTAGAATTTGAAACACCTTGAATAAATTGAAGGGCATGTTTAAAAGCAGAAGAATTTCTCTTACCATTGAATTTTACCTGAGACAATAGTCTTACCACTTTGGGTGGAGTGTTGGAAGATGCACGAACATGGATGCAACTCCAAATTGGAAGTTTAAGAGAGGACATCCTAATTCAAATGTTAAAATTGAAAGCAAATTCCAACAGACAATGGAGGTTCAGGCCCTCCTTCTAGCGCCAAATATGTTGAAGGCCCCGAAAATCGGGTCTACAACAAGGGGGATACCCGCCCGGTCCGGACCTTGGTTGGCAACTCCTTATCCGTTTGGTATAGCGGGTCCGACTGGGGGTATGGGACCAGTTTCCCAATTCAGTGTGTGTGTGTGAGAAAGATGGGTATTTCTGTTCTAAATGGAATACTTCTGTTCTAATTCTAATCTAATGCTATGCTATTGTATTCTAATAAACAGAAAACATCAAAATTTATGCTAACCCGGGGTGTGATCTTTCTTCTATGCGATCTAAAAAGATTTCAAACAATAACTGGTAATAAAGGTCATTCAGCTATTATAAGAAAAGAATTCAATAAGGATGAACTACTTCGTATAAGAAGTTAGACGAAACAATTGTGAAAACTTATCGCATAAATGAGCTATTCATACACTGAGCATAAATAAATAGTTATCACTGTACAAAAGTGCCAAATGATAACTCAGGCATCCACGCTGTAATATATAAACAACTAAAAACTGAATATCACTTTAACGCATAAGTAGAAATGGTTAAGAGATAAAAGTACCATTTATAACTAGTCTTACTCATGAGCGTCAAGCGACAATTGATTTATCTCTCCCTGATTTAACATCCACTAAGAGTACAGAAGTGCAACATCAGTAGTAGATATCAAATAAACCCTGTTCCATTCATTCATCAAAACCCTCTGAGGGTGCAAAAGTGCATGTTCTGAGGACAAGTTTTTGATAAATTTTTGGACGCTTCTCTAAATGCATGAGAAGGGTTTAAATACTACTGACTAATTATAAAAATAAATTATTACAAAATTAAAGGATGCGGTTTAAATGACCGTCCTCTTTTCAAGAAAATAAAACAAAATTAAAACTAAAAATAAACTATTTCTGTATTTGGTCTTTAAAATCACATGTATGCAGCATCTGTTTAAGGAGAGTCGGCTGGCTAACTTTCGCTTTTAATTGGGCTGAGAAAACAAAATCTACAAGAGATGGCGCCATTTTCTCAGCCGAATTTATGATGCACTTAACAGTCATCCATTGGCTATGTGGCTTTACCAAGTATGTCCAGTAACAATCCCAGTTTAACTTGCTTAGCCCTTGGATTACTTTGGCCTTTTCTTGAGCTCTCTGTTTCCAATCTGCCTCTAGTTGTTGTGCGTTTGGTAAGTATCCTGGAGTGGTTTTTGCGATCAAATTTGTCCTGTGTAAATTTTCATTTACACAATCAATAAGTCTGTTGGCTGCCATGGCTCCTCCTTCTGCCGCTTGTTCTGCCTCTTGGATTTGCTCATCCCATTTGTTAAAGAGAATTTCCTTATGATTTTCATTTATTCTTGGTGCACCTGCTCTTTTACCCTTGTCCTTTTCCTGTGAAGCCAAATATTCAGTCACCCGTTTATCAATTAGATCATAGTCACTTCGCAAGTCTACCACTTGATTAGTGGTTTTATCACTAATTTCACAACAATAACTCCACTGTGATATCTTTTTTCCCAATGCTTCTTGCTACTGTAGTAATTGTTCGTTCAAGGAAATGGACTCCGCAATAAATTATGTAAGCTTAGGGTCATCCTTGTGCATCTCTCTTAAATCCTGTAACTGCTTTCCTTTCTCATCCAAACTTTTTTGATACCCTATCTGCATTTGCTGGAAGTCCTGCTGCAACTTCTTAAGCTATTTTTGTGCTTCATTATTAGCGTGGGCTTGTTGCAATTGTTGTTGCAGTGCTAGTATCTGGTCTTCCCTTTCTTTTAGCAACTACTGTACCTCAGATGCTTTGTCAATAGTCGTGGAGGCGTATGCTCCTACGATCTGAGATAGTTTGGTGAGATTTTCAGTAGGATTGCTAGTGGGATCTTTCCACAGGACATTTAACTGTTCTGTGTTTTGAGAGAGCGTGCTTTCCAATTTCCTTTTCTTCCTCTGTCTTCTTACTACTGCTTTGTGTTATGGGATATAAAATATATCGAGAGGAGGGATTTCTTATACTTTTAGTACAAGCTCAGAGGATGGAGAAATAGGAATATGCTCCACATCTGAGACTTCGCTGATTGTTCTTGTGACTACTTCTTTTACTATCTGTGCATTGCTGACAGTTGTCTTCATGGTTTTTCCTTCAAGATTGATCAAGTTGTTGAAGGTTTCCCATTCTTTGTCTAATTCATCTATGACTGGCGGTGCTTGGATGACGAGAGGGGGAGGATCTCTTTGTGGGGAGCCAATAACCTGCAGATGTAGAAGTTCCTTTGACTGGGCAGTATCCTTTAATGACCCTTCACTCTTATCCAGTTCATTTTCAGATCTTTTAGAATGTTCAAACATTTCTTTTTCAGATTTGGACTTAGATCCGTTAGTACTTGAACTTCCACTGAGGCTAACACTTGGAGTTGGTTCTCTTGAGGGTTTTAGGCATAGTTTCTCTAAAGGAATACTGGCTAGCTTTCTTTCCCTGTATATTTTGAACCTTTGGAATTCTTCTGGAGATAGTTGCAATTAGGCTGTGTGCAGAATTTATTCCAATGTGTTTTTCTGTTGGAATATATCTTCAAATAAATCCTGTTCTCCAGAGAACACCTTTATCTTGACTACAGTTGTAAAATTGTGGGCAACCTCATGAGGGTCAAATGGCCTTCCAGTGAATTTGAATAGCTGTAAGCATGTGATATTCTTTACTTCTGTGAAGGCGTGGCCTACATTGAATAGCGAGAAGGCCCCACAAGCTACAGGAAACTGTGGACATATAGCCTTCTTTTCGTCTTTTAATTCTTTAGTTAGGCCAACTTTCCCATAGGTTTGATAGGCGATCTCTCGGGCTAAGAGTTTATCAGGGATATATAAAGGTAGGACATGAGGGGATGCATAACTTCCAAATACCCTGACATAAGTAAACAATTCTTCCTCGAACCATCTTGCGATAGTGAGGATGTCTACCTCTGCTTTAGGCGAGCATCTTGGAGGGTCTTTATCATACAACATTCTATACAAGGGCAGCATAATTCCATGACAAATTTGCTAGAAGTATGGAGTGAACTGAGAGTCCCATAACTCTTTGTGATAAACATGGATGGGTAAAGGGTCTTGTGTCGTCCACTTCCAACCCATAACAGGAAACTTAGAAACATAACATATTGCATCCATTATATATGCGGAAAGGTAAAAAGGAGGTTAAATTCTCTGAGCCGCAACTCTTTTGGACCGGTAACTGACAATGGCGGTGACCAGGTTATCAGACAAAATTTTGGCCCAATCTACAATGGTGGCATTTGTGGCAGCATCCAATAATGGTAGCCATTCGGATGAGAATTTGTTGATATCTGGAATTCCAAATATTCTATAGAGCATGGCAGTAGCAAAGCAGTATGGAGAGGTAAGGGAACCAGTACTGTACATACCGTGTTTATCTTTCTTCAGTGGCTCATCTCTCCTAGACCAGTCTTTGGTAGTTTCTACCAGGTCTGGGTTTTCTTTTACAAATTTCTCCGTAAACTGTTTCTTGTAGGTTTCCTGTGGCTTCGGTAGATGATACATGAGCTTTAAATCCTGCGCAGCGAATGAACTGATGAGTCCTTGACCATGAATTTTGAACTATCTATTTTTTATTTCTGTGCTCTCTAGTATCCATTTGACCATGTCCGTGTATGGGAGGATTTTTGGCTTTGCTCCTATCCAATGTAAAAATGAGCAAGCTAGCTCTATGAGGGATGCTTCAGAAGAACTTTGTGAGCCTGTAACAGCCATAACCTCCATTACTCTGGGATTCTCCTCTTCGAGCATATTATACATGCCTTCCCACATAGCTATTCCCGCGTCTCTGTTACAAGCCGTGTATGTATACAAAGGTGCCATTTTCTCTTCTTCAGAGCTCGGGGCTTTAATTTTATTTCCCATTTCAACCTGTGTATTGCTTTGTATTGTCCTCTGTTCTCTGTGCCTGCAATTCACAAGTGAAGTGAAAATGAATGACAAGGAAGGGTGATGGGAAATTTTTTTTCTAAATGCCACAGACATACCAAATATACCACCTTACGTGAAATGTTCTTTGAAGAGCACGCACCCATATTCTATTAATAACTAACAACTAACTCCTTTATTAGCATTTAAAGCGCATAACCATGAGTCAGCTTATGGAAACTACTTTTCTTGAATAATGTGCTCGAAAGATCTGCGATGGAGCGATTTTGCGATTTGCTTCCTAACATCACAGATCACAACATTGCAAAATCGCAACATCGCAAAATCGCAACATCACAAAATCACAACATCGCAAAATCACAACATCGCAAAATCACAACATCGTAGATCGCAAGAATGTTATGTATGACAAATTTTGTTAACCTGTTATTTGCGAGATGCGATCTTGCGATGGGCGCCATCGCACATCGGCAGATTTTGAAGTGTTTCATGTAAGTTATGCTGAGTGCGATGCGATATTTGTTCATTATCGCTATCTCGCGAATGTTGGAATTGTGCTCGTCAGGTGGCATCCTGCGATATGATTTCTTTTAAAGATTTTTTTACCTTATGATAAACTTAGATTTTAAAAGTTTCCAAAGGGGCTTCCTAAGCTTATGATGGTAACTTTATTTTTGAAAAGGAAATGTAAGCACTACTTTGATTTCCTTGAATTTTATAACTAAGGGTTCCCCCCTTATTTAGTATTAGCAATAACACTTCATAAGGAGGGGGGTTGTTGGTGGCCACAACAGTACCCTAGGAACCAATACAACTCTAGGAGATCTATCAAATATGAACTTCCCAGGGCTCAAGGAAACATCAATAGATTTGAACATTTAAGAAATAATATTGAATGTTACAAATGTCAAAACTTTGGACACATAGCTAGAGATTGTAGAATTGATAATCCTCTAGAAGAATCTTCGAAGACACAAAACTAATGAACATGGAAGAAGAAGAAGACTGATAATTATGTTCTTGCTCTCAAGGCTCAAAACAACGAATATGTGTGATATGTTGATAGCGGTTGCTCAACGCATATGATTGGGAGATAGTAAGAAAATTGTATCTGTGAAACAGAATAACGATGGAACTGTGTCCTTTCGAAATGATGGATCTTCAAATGTTATAGGATCAGGTACCATCAGTCTCGGAAGAAAAGATGCTCTAACCAAGAATGTTCTATTGGTTGAAAACATGAATCACAAGCTACTCAGTGTTGGACAAATGTGTGATAAAGGACACACAATGCTATTCAACTCAACAAAATGTGAAATCAGGAAAGGCAGATATGGTAAAATTATGGCTACTGTAAGTCGAGCTCGAAACAACATATATGTTCTGGGTGAAGCAACTAAAGCATGTCTACTAGCTAAAGAAGATGAAAGTTGGTTATGGCATAAACGAATGGGTCACATAAACTTTGATAATCTTCTCAACATAAGAAAAAAGGAAGTAGTATGATAAATGTCGAAAATCTCAAAACCTTCCAACACACTATATGAGGCATGTCGGCATGGAAAGCACACAAAATTCAAATTTAAAACAAAAGAACACTTTCCATCAAATCCATTGGAATTGATACATACTGATCTATGTGGTCATATGAGAACAAAAGGGTCCTATGAGAACAAAAGGCTTAGATGGAGAATTATATTTCATGTTAATGATAGATGACTATACCAGGATGACAACCGTCAGTTTCCTAAAGAAAAAATCTGAAGCATTTGAGTGCTTTAAGATCTACAAGGAGTTGGTCGAAAATGAACCTTATTTGAAAATAGAGTGTCTAAGATCAGATAATGGCAGAGAATTCACTTCCAAATTATTTCAACAATACTATGATGAAAATGGAATAAAAATAAAATTTTCAACAGCACGAACACCTCAGCAAAATGGAGTTGCTGAAAGAAAGAACTGAACTATATATGAAATGGGTAGAACAATGTTGAAGGACTCAAAATTGGATGAGACATTTTGGGTTCAAGCAATTGACATGACAGTCTTCATTATAAATAAAAGTCTTCTCAGAAATAATTGCAACAAGACCCCATATCAATTATGGAAAGGAAAACCAGCTAATGTAAAATATTTCAGAATCTTCGGAAGAAAATGTTATATCAAAAGAGAAGATAAAAAGTTGGGTAAGTTTGAATCACATGTTGATGAAGGTATCTTTGTTGGTTACTCACGCAAAAGAAAGGCCTATAAGTGCTATAATCTAAGATGAAAATAGATAATGAAGGGCATAAATGTTACATTTGACGAAGATGGTGTTCTAATGAATAATGATGAGGATCTAGAATCTTTGAAACTTGAGATAGAGACTGAAAAAGGTACAGAGAAAATTCTACAACAAGAAGGAACTGTCAACTAGGAAGAAGTAAATAATGATCAACAAGATATACAAGAACAACAACAATAAGCTCCTCCAAAGAGAACAAAAGAATGGATTCAAAAGAACCATCCATCAAATCAAATAATTGGTGACATAAATGAAGGAATTGGAACAAGAAAAGGTTGACAACTTCGATCATCACAACAAGCTCACATTTCTTTTGTAGCAACCTTTGAGCCTAGTACTTTTGAGGAAGCCAGCCAGAATGAACATTGGGTAGCAGCTATGAATGAAGAATTGGATCAAATCAAGAAGAATAACACCTGGGAATTAGTTCCACGACTAAAAGGTAAAAATGTCATTGGGACTAAATGGGTGTTCAGGAACAAATTGAATGAAGATGGACAAGTTACCAGAAACAAAGCAAGATTGGTTTGCAAAGGCTATGCATAAGTGGAATGAATTGATTTCGATGAAACATTTGCACCAGTTGCCAGAATGGAAGCCATCCGGATGTTTCTCACCTATGCATGTTCAAGAAAAATAAAATTCTACCAAATGGATGTTAAGTCAACATTTCCAAATGGCGAATTAGAAGAAGTTTACATCGAACTACCTGAAGTTTTTCTACTATCAGAAAAATAAGACTATGTTTGCAGGTTAAAGAAGTCTCTGTATGGTCTCAAACAGGCTCCCAAAGCATGGTATGCTCATTTTGATGGATATCTATGTCAACAAGGGTTCAAGAAAGGTACTGTTGATAGCAATATTTACGTACAAATAGATAAAGATAATTTAACAATCGTTGAGGTATATGTGGATGATATAATCTTTGGTAGCAATTATGACTGACTAAGTAAGAACTTTTCTATAAATATGCAAAGTGAGTTCGAGATGTCTTTACTTGGTGATTTGACATACTTCTTAGGGCTTCAAATATCTCTACAAGAGAAAGGAATATTTATATGTCAAGCCAAGTAAATCAAGGAAATGCTCAAGAAATCCAAAATGGAAGATTGCAAACCCATCCTTACTCCGATGGTAACAGGTTGCAAATTGAGTATAAATGACTCATCTAATGATGTGGATTAGAGGTTGTACAGATCTATGATTGGTAGTATACCATATGTAACACCCCCGATCAGATGTTATGTAAGCACTTGGACAGGTAGCAATATTCCAAGCAGCACCAAAAGAATCACATATTATTGTTGTCAAACGAAATGTTCGATATCTAAAGGGCACAACAGAATATGGATTGTGGTATCCCAAGGGCAACAATTGTTAGAAAATTATATATTACGGAGCAATGGAACACATTAAATATTGCATAAATATAAACACAGAAAAAACAAATAAAACAAGAGAGACATAGCTATACGTGGTTCAGCTAGTTTGGGCTACGTCCACCCTGAACAGCTAGTCCTTCCTTTCTATTATACAACAAAATGAAGAGACACAACCTACAGTAGATCCACTGTAATATCCTCTGTTTTCTCTCACAGTCTCACCTCTCTGCTTCTCGCTCGGAGAATACACATATATTACACAAACTCAATACAATGCCCTCATACAAAGAGAGGGGTTGCCTTCTAGGGCGAAAACCCTAAACTAAACATAAGTTCTACCATCAGATCATCCGCCTAATTAATGGCCCATATTGAATAGAAATTACTATACTTTTACAAGGCAATTTTACATCTGTTTTTAGCTTCGGGGGCGCTGCCCCCTAACCCCTGCGGGGGGGACAAGTCCCCACCGTACCCCCCCGCGTGGAGGGGTGTACAAACTTCCTGGGGTATACATTTAGCTAAAACAAAGACCTCTAAACAATCATGCTCCATACTCAACAATATCCCACTTGGAGACTGATTGTAGCAACTCCACCGCTACTTCATTTGTTGGACAATGACTCCTCTTTGGACCTCGTTGTTTCTCATCTTCATCGTCATCCTTGAAGACCAATTGAAACTGAGCATATTCTCAGTTTCTCCCTGGCTACAACTTTTGTTAGCATATCTGCAGGATTCTGGCTAGTGTGTATCTTTTCCAGCTTCAACTCTCCATCTTCCAACATTGATCGTATGAAATGGTACTTGAGCTGTATGTGTTTAGTCTTGGAATGAAATGTTCAGTTCTTTGCAAGATGAATGGCACTTTAGCTATCACTGTATAATGTGCCCATATCATGCTCCTTACCCAATTCACCCATAAACCTTTGTAACCAAATCATTTCTTTACTAGCCTCTGTAGTAGCAACATACTC
>APFE031476959.1:2173-21016 GCA_000404065.3 Pinus taeda
ATGTGCTTCGTTCGATCATGGAACTTTGGGTTCTTGGCCAACTTTATTGCTGAGGTATTGTCAATCATGAGTGGAGTCAATTGTACTTGTTTTACCTACAAATATTCCAAAATTTTCGTGAGCCACACAATTTCTTTTGTTGTCTCGGCTGCTGCCACATATTTTGCCTCTGTTGTGGAATCTGTTGGAATTGATTATTTGCGTGATCTCCAGGAGACATCTCTTAATCCAAGACTCATAGTGTAACCCGAAGTAGATACCCCAGTTTCTTTGTCTCCATCGAAGTCTGAATCAGAGTATCCAATCAAGCTGAAGTTGCCCACCTATGTATACTTGATTCCAAAGTCTTGAGTTCCCTTCAAGTACTTTAGAACTCTTTTTGCAGTAGACCAATGTCCCTCACAAGGCTTTTGCATAAACCTAGAGAGGATTCCAACAACAAACAAAATGTCTGGTCTGGTAGTAGTTAGGTAGTTGAGACTTGCTACAAGCTATCTATACTTTGTTGCATCCTCAAATTCTTTTCCTTCAATAGATGTGAGCTTTAAGTTTTGTTCCATTGGAGTAGTCAAAGGATTGCATTCAGTCATGCCAAACCTGTTCAACAAATCTCCAATGTACGCTTTTTGAGAAAGTAATATGGACTTCGAATGTTGAGTTACTTCAATACCAAGATAGTAATGAACATAGCCCAAATCAGTCATTTCAAAGCCTTTCTTCAATTCCTTCTTTATGGATGTAATGTATCTCTCATTGTTCCCTGTCATCAAAAGATCATCTACATATACTACAAGATATACAACTGTTTTGCCAACCTTCTTGACAATCCAAGTTGCATCATCAAGATTATAATGTTTGAAATTGAGTTTCAAAAGATACTCAGTTAGTTTTTAATACCAAGCTCACGGTGCTTGCTTGAGGCCATACAAGGATTTCACAAGTTTGCATACTCTATGTTCATGTCCTTTTACAATAAATCCTTAAGGTTGGGACATAAAAACATTCTCTTTTAGATATCCATTCAACAAAGTAGTTTTTACATCCATTTGATGGAATTTCCAACGGTTCTGAGCTGTTAGGGCAATGAGTGTCCGGATGGTAGCCCATTTTGCAGTGGGGGCAAAATTCTCCTCATAATTGACCCCTTCCTTCTATGTAAAGCATTTTTCCATGAGGCTGGCTTTGTGCTTGTCAAGTGAGCCATTAGATTTATACTTGTTCTTGTAGACCCACTTGCAGCCAATTGGTTTGGTTCCCAATGGAGGATAAACCAGCTTCCAAGTGCCATTTTTTATCAAGGCATCATACTCCTTTTGCATTGCTTCCTTCCATTCATCATGAGAAGAAGCTTCTTTAAAGGAAGTTGGTTCAAAATCTGTAGATAAATTCAATTCACAATCATAAAAAACATCCATATCAACATGTGAATCAGAGTCATCTACATCACCTCCATTTTTCCGAGTTGAATTTCTAGTTCCTGTCTTTCCAACCTCATTAGGAAGAACAGTTTCAAGTGTCTTTGCCAACCATTTTGGGGGACCTTTTTGAGATGGTCCAGGCTGCTCTGTTGATTGAGTTGGGACTTAATCAAGATTGAGTCTGCCAATTCTGTCAATCACATCACTCAAAGTATCATCAGTTGTTGGAGTTTCATGTGGGGGAGAGAATGCTTCAGAAGAAGATTCCACAGGTTGATCTAGTATATGAATCCCCCCTTCAAGATGTGGAATCTGATTATCAAATTATTGAAATGATTTTGCATTTGTGAATCTATCCAAGCGATCAAGTTGTCGCTCATCAACATTGTCAGTTTTGGATGATTCAAGAAAGATTACATCTCTAGATACAACAAACTGTTTATTGACTTCATCATCGAGACGGTATGCTTTGGAGGTGTTTGAATAACCCAGGAAGATACACTTACGACTTCTTACACCAAGTTTGTTTCTTTTTACCTTTGGTATCAAGGCATAACATGTGGAACCAAAGACCCTGAGATGCTTTACCGAAGGAATGTACCCATACCACATTTCATAAGGAGTCTTGTTTCTAATAGCATTAGATGGACATATATTCTTTATATATACACATAGAACTGCATCAACCCAAAACATCATTTTTATATTTTTGAAAAACATCATGGAGCGCACCATATTTAAGATTGTCCTATTCATTCTTTCAGCTACTCCATTCTGTTGGGAATTATAAGGCGCAGTCATTTGATGTTTGATCCCATGTTGTCGAAGATAGTTTTCAAATTCATTTGAAGTGTATTCTTTTCCATTATTGGTGCGAATAAAGCCAATATGAGATTGTGCATCGTTTTAAATCCATGTATGAAAGTTCTTGAATGTTTGAAAAGCATCAGATTTGTTCTTCAATAAATAAACCCAACACATTATGGTGTACTCATCAATAAATGTCATCATATATTTATTTCCATTTGTAGAAGGAACATGCATTGGACCACATAAATCTAAATGAATGATTTCAAGTTTTCTATGTGCTCTAGAATGTGAATCATGAAAAGATTGTTTGCTATGCTTTCCTAGAATGCAAGCATCACATTGCTTAAATTTCCTAGGAATTGTAGGCAAACTAGTAACACCATTTTTCTTCAACATGCAGATGATGTCATAGTTCAAGCGTCCAAATCTACCATGCCATAATAAACTTGATGGAAATGTACCTTCTTCATACTCAGAATTGTATGAGAAATTTTGTGCACGAACAGAGGTACCCTGCGGCTTGAGAAGCCTTTCTTCTTCTATCCCCACCATGACAAGTGAGTGATCTGATGCTTTTCTCACATCAAGCTTGCCATCAAACATATGAATGGAGTGTCCTTGCTAGTGGATGTGGACCAAGGAGAACAAGTTTCTCCTCAGTTTTGGGAGATATAAAACATGATGCAGAAGAAAGTTTGGATGACCAGGCAATTTAAGCAAGCAAGCCTTGATGGCTTGAGTTTTGATTTGTTTGCAAAGTATATTGGTCCATCAACATTGTCAAAAAATTGTTCAAAAAAATCTCTTCTAAAAGTCATGTGGCAAGTTTCTCCAGAATCAAGCAACCAATCATTTTTCCAAGAAACAAGTGAAGCATTAAATAAGTCTTCATTTACTCCAATATTACAGTGTGCCACAACATAGTGAGTGGATTCAGGTGCTTTACCTTTCTCTTTGTCATTAGTTTTACCTTTGGGTTGGTGTATTTCATGCTCAATTTTGTCCCAAGGCAACTTGTGTGTGGATGCATCATGTGATCCATTTCTTTTGTAGTGTATGCAGTGAAAATCTGAAGTTTCTCCTTGAGAGTGTCTGCCCCGCCATGCCTCTGAAATTCTTCCTCTTCCTCTTCGACCACCTCTTCCTCTCGAAGAATCTTGAGCAAGATTCTTCTCTCTATGTACAAGGCACACAACCTCTTCAGAAGACTGAGGAGATGTCTTCTTCCCAAAAGCTTTCTCTCTTTCAATTTTTTTTTTCACAAGGGAGTCAAAGGTAATATCTTTGAGGTTTCCATTTGCTTGCAATGACTCAAGATAATTTGAGTAAGTGGGACAAAGTGCCTTGAGAAAAGCTATCAGAGCAATGTCCAGTTCAACATTAGTGACTTTGATATCATGCATAATAGAATTTACTTCTGATGCAAGAGCAAGAGGATCATCATTTTGTAATTCAAGGGTGAACAATTTAATCATGAGTTGAAGAACTTCAAGTGTAGAGTGTGAGTCATAGAGTTCCTTTAGTTTTTGTAAGGCTTCGAAAGCATTTAAAAATGGCGAAATATTGCGACTCACCTCTTCATTTACTGATGTTGCAATCAATGCATAAGCCTTGCTATTCTTATTTTCCCAAATGGTGAATTCCTTGTCTGAGGTAGGCTGTTCTAGAACTTTGTCTCCATCTCCAACACACACTCCTCTCCATAACTCATTACAAATGAGAGTGTGTTTGATTTTCTGCAACCATTCAGGATAGTTCTCCTTCCTGGTGAGAACCACTCCCATAATAGATATCAATGAGTCCATTTTATAAATGACACACGAGGTTGATGAAAATGAGGTGGTAGTCTATAATTCGACTACTAGTTAACTTTGTAACCAATCAGCTACGCTTAAATCTGGTTCTGTACGTGGATTTTTCCCTTTAGTATCCCACTTATCTGACTAGTCACTATCGGTCCCTCATTGACTTCTCCTTTTATCAAGCGCTTCAATCCGCGTTGATCTCACTTCTCCAGATCCAACGGATATCGCTTTATCTGCTCACCAACTAACCTAGAGAATCTCCACCATCGATGGCCTCTGTCCAATTGAACGGCTATCACGCAATCTCTTAATGGAACCAAAAGTAATTAAAACCCCAATTCATAAACTTATCGTGTCCATTTCTAACATTAACTTGTGTGCACTTTCAGAAGTGATATGCATTCGATCACCCGTTAAACGGACGGTCTGATCACTCTAAACCTTAAACTCCTTTTAATAACTACATCATGTCTGAAATTTAAATTAACTCACATGCATCTTCTGACACGATCACCATTAGATCTGACCTGTCTAATTGAATGGCTATTGCATCACCTTCTTGCCAACTAGCTTGGCCAATCTCCATCGTCAATCAATCCCGCTTGATCCAACGGCTATCGCGTAATCTTGCGTGAAGTCTTGCACGATGCATAAGAAATCGAGAGTGCGCGAGAAAAGTGGTTTTCTCGTGCTACGTGTTGCCTGCTAAGGTTAATCATTTGAAATTTAGGAAAACCACCTCCAACCTTTAGGGTGTGCAAGAGACCGCTTACCATTGGCTGAATACAATTCATATTCTAATAAAAACGCTTAAGAAAAGGTTTAGCGCTTAAAATCAGTATTAACGGTTAACACTAATTTACTGTGATTTATAAATAAAATTATGAACAAATAAAAATACCCGATAGAACACCGATACACATTCATAAGAGAATTTCATTCATTGCACCCATGTTTAACACTATGAAACCAACAGAGTGATACCTCAACTGCGCTTGCAGAGTGGTTGCCTCATATAACCAGCCGAATGTCTGCAGCAGTTGCTAGAGAGGGGCAGCAGTTGGCAGAGAGGGGTAGCAGGGATGAGAGAGGAGTTACAAAGTAGAGAGGGAAGCCAAAAATGGTGTTGGCTCTGATACCATGTCAGACCAGGAGGTAACTCCTCAAATGTAATCATATTATTCATTCAGTTGTTTCATTATTATATACAAGAGGGAGTGACTGTTTAGTTCATCTCCCGATGACTCTTCATTTTCTTTATTATTTATTTACACTAATTATGGTTTTTCACCCAATCCCTATGGTTAGGTGTCAACAACTTGCAGTTAAGCATGATGATCATGATAACAGACTGTAGCACGAGCCACTCATCATAACAGATGACTAATCATCCCAGGTACTCGTACTGTATGCTTCTAGTAATAGAGAGGTAAATCATGAATCCCAATACCTGGGATAGTTATAGTCAACCTCTCTATGATATGCTCAATCTCAGTCAAAGCCTCTACTACCTTGGGCTTCCGTGCTATGGGAGTTGTTGGTTGCTCATCACATCCATCAAATCGTCGCATCGCTACTAGTTTGACTAGGCTCACATCTATGTGATTGTTTTAGATGATTAGTTTTGGATTAAAAAACAAACAAAACAAAAAAACTAAAATGATACAAAACAACCAATGTGAGAATTTTTACCAATATCACCCCATTGCATTCCTGCCGAGAGTGGGATATATGGATCAATGGTGTAGTCCATACCTGCATATGGTAATCCTCAATCATGATAATAAGGTGATCCATCAGTCTAAAAAATGCAGGAGTATATCTAACAATCGGGCCATCACCACCTTCATGGCCAGCCACCAATGCAACCCACTACAACATGTCGGGATCTCATGGTCCTCCAATCTCCATGGACAACTATGGACAAAGAAGAAGAATACTCTCCAAAGTAAATGAAAAAACTATAGAACCATATCCAAAGTTCTTTGTTTTCCATTATTTTCTCTGGCGAGTTGCCCTTTGATATTGGCAACAAATCCCTTGCACCAGTTAAACACAATGGGCTACAAGCACTCTAGTGAAATCTAGGTTTAGGCTTTGGTACCCAAGTGGAGTGCAGTGCTTCCACATAGTCGAGAAACAATAAATGCAATGGTCCTTAATGGACGTGATGGGCCTTTAAATTAGACATAAATTAAGACCCATGCCTCTAAATTAAGACATAAATTAAGGCCCATCCGACCATCCTTCAACACATTAACCCTCTCATTTTGCATTAGATAATGTATGCTTAACTTTAATGTCCATTAGGAAGGTTTATGTATAATTTCATATTTGTGCCTAATATTATTTATTTATGTGGAATATTGTGAGAATATTGGGAAGATTATGGAGATTTGGAGGAGGAGATAATCTAGGGACCTTCTCCCTACTATAGGAGGATAAATATTAAATAATAAATCAACAAGATATTCTGGAATTATGGCACATGTTGTGAAGCTCCAATGTTTGATAAAATCTACGAATGTGTTCCCTGCCATTTCATGGAGATTCTTAGTATTGGGAGCCAGATCCACTAATCAAGGGATTTTGGTGGGGAAAGCTTCCTCCTTTCATGGGGAATGATTCCTAATCATTTTTAATAAGGACCAAGTCGAATTTTCCTCTAGGGATTGATTAGTATTCTTGTGGAGAGAACTTGTATTTTTGTATCTCTACTGTCATTTCTTGCAGGGATGTAATTGTATTGATGGAAATAATGAAGATTGGTTTCATGTTCAACTTCTAAGTCTTCATATCCTCCATAGGACTCTAATTTTCCTTAGGCTTGGCCATCCCAAGAGCCTCAAAGCCCTTTTGTATCATTTACTTTTCTTCTTTTCACTTCATATTCACATGTATCTCTTGTTCTTGTCTTTTTCTATTTCTACATTTCGTATTAATGATTCCTTGTGTAGGATTGGGTTCAATAGTTGAAGTAAGTTCTTTTGCAGGATCACAAGCATCATTTCATCCTTGGAACATATTTGGAAGGTCATAGTAACCATTGGGATACTTGGATTAGTTTGCTTATTACCAAATTTAGATTTCTAGAAGTCCCTTGTGGCAAGCAACAATAAATTTCTGTTATTTTTTAGAACATGCTAACGAGATTCAATCGAGTTGATTCCACTTGCATTAGATCAAAAAATCATTCTATTTGATAACAAAATTTACCCCATTGTATTTGTGCTTGATTAGGTTAGGCATTTGATAGCTTTACTATTTCACTAGTTCTCGAATTTTTAGATTTTAGACTAGTAATTTTCTACCATTTTTTAGCATGGGTTAACAAAGGTGTTTTTGAGTGATCCCACTTGGAATCGAGACCTAAGACATCCTATTCAATAAAAAAAATTGTCCCATCCAATTTTAATTTGATTTTGTTGGTCATTCTATGAATTATAACTCTCTATAGAAAATTTGTTGTTTCCTGTAGTAAACTAGAGGAAACCCTATAGCAGCCTTCCAACATGTATATACTTTTCCAGATTTGCTCAAGAAGCTTGGTTATGATCCTTTACGTTTGAATCAAGACCCCTAGGCTCTAAATAAATTATTAGGGAATACTAAAGACCACTTAGGACTTGCCTCTTTACCCATGCAAAGCGTTTCAATGAATTGAGCTAATGGATGGATTTATGAAATAGATAATACAATGATGATTGCCACATCCAATGAACTCTGCTAATGGATCTAAACTCTTTGAAATGTAATTATTGACATTCACTTCATGAGATTTACTCTATGAAATTATAATAGGTTTCTCTCCTTGTATTTTCTTTCTTGCATGATCTAGATGGATATTGGTAACCACCCGCCTATTCCACTTGGACCCCAACCATTGTTTCTTTCATTTTTCAGTTTCCTTGATTGTAGCAGAGTTTACTATTTTTGGAATTTTTTTGGGTCCTGAACTTCTAGAGTTGTTTTGAGGCCCTAAACGGCATTTCTTTGGAAATATTCTCCTAGGCGATTTCCTTGAATTTGAATTTTTAGTTGTATACCTTAAAGAGGTATTTACAACGAGGTATCATGTGCATCAAATGGAGATAATATGACCAAGTTACGACCCCAGGAATTTGGCTGCCCAACTAACCCCAATGGCACCCATAAACTCTTGGTGTTACATCTCCTCAGGTTAGGGTTTTGGTTGTTGGGTTTTCTATTATTGTTCAATAATAAAAAGGCCCTTGATCCTCATTGTAACTGAGCTCATAGGCATGTAGCCTCCACATCTCTTCTCAGAGATAAGCGGCCATCGCCCGAGCTAGTTTCATTTTCATTCTTTTTGTAAGCATATTTGATTATTTGATATTAATGAAAGGAAGTGTTATTTCTGCTTCATCTATGTATTTATGGTTATATCTGTAATTTGTTGCATTCCCATTTAAATTCGGATGAGTGTTATCAGAGCGGTCTGCTCTTTCTCTATTTTTCTTTGCATGTCCCCAACGAGGTCGGGATATAAGTAGTTAGGGCTCGAACTAGTCGAACCTTTGCAAGACCAGCCTCGTAAATCCTGACGGCCTCCCATCAGGGAATAAAATAAAGATGAGGGAGCAGGAGATCCTATCAAAATATTGCTCGACGAGGCCCTCGAGAAACAAAGGAATGCAATGATGAATAACTTTTCCTAGATCCTTCAACGGTTGCCCACCAATGGTTCATATACATCCAACAACCACTCTAGAGGCTCCACACCTTTTAAGGTACAAGTAAAATTTGGCATTCCCATATTTGAGGGACAAATAGATGCAGACTCCATAGATAAGTGGTTGAATCTGCCAGAAGGGTATTTTTTTGTTCATGATTTTCCAACCGAAAAAAGGTTACCTTTTCTCTTCTCAAAGTCACCCCCCACGTCAAGGACTGGTGGGAAACCTATTGTGAGCAGAAGGATGAAAGTACGACCTCACTGTTTTCAACCACTCCCACTTGGAATTCATTCCAGGACGCCATCAAGGAGTAGTACTACCCTATCGGGAGCTATGACGACAAATACATAAAGTGGACCACGCTACAGCAGGGAAGGGACCAAGATGTGTTAGAGTTTACCAATGTTTTTCATACCCTTCACAGGAAGTTGGGTATCAAGGATTTTGAGAAACATTTGGTACTCAAGTACCGTGACTACCTACATAGATACATCCAGGACGAGATGGAGTTCTTGGACATCTCCTCGTTTGGCATGTCGTACCAATACACCATCAAGATCAAGCAAAAGTTTAAACAAAAGAAGCGAGACTTTGAATCTACGAATATGAAGCAAGAGAAAGGTGCCCCAAAATCGCAAAACAAAGGACAAAGCCAAGTCAGGACAACCTAGTACAACCCACCAAGGCCACAAGCAAAGGACAACACTGCGAAGCCAAAGAAGGACATGAGAAAGTTGTGTGAGTTCCATAAGAGCTCCAGCCACAACACAAGTGAGTGTCGGGCCAAGCAGTCACTGGTGGCCAAGTTGAAGGCTTCAAATTAGACACATGTTTTGACTCTAAGTTAGAACCCAACAAGGGAATGACAAAGGGAATAAGTTTATTGATGCAAAGCCCAATGCTACCATTGCCACCATAAAGATCCAGAAGGAGGAACTCGAAGATCCAGAGGAGGAGGAGCATCTCTTCCACTCCTAGATGTGGGTAAAGGGTTCCCCGCTATAGTTCATTATCGATAGCGGGAGTCAAAAGAACCTCATTGTAGCAAAGGTCGTGAAGCGGTTGGGCTTACTGACCGTAGCACAGCCACAACCATACACCATTGGGTGGCTTCACCAAGGACAAGATCTGCATGTGAGCCAACAATGTCGCCTTCCATACAACATCAAGCCCTTCATGGATGAGGTATTATGTGAATTTGCTCCCCTTGATGTTTTTGATGTATTATTAGGCCAACCATACTTGTGGAAGCGACATGATGTATATGAGTCAAGGCCTTGTGTTGTTATTGGTACATTGGGGAATAAGTTGCACAAGATACTGGAGGTAGCACCGCATACTGCCATCTCTCTGGTTACTGCAAAACAATGTAGTAGTTCATTTCAAAAACCGGGAAATTTATTTTCTTGATGATACGCCCTCAAGGAAAGAAGAAGATGGTCGCCACAACCTCCAAACAGGGCCCCTCTACACAAAAACAATAGATGGACAAGGTCATGGAGGAGTACAAGGACATCTTCAATCCCTCACAAGGGTGCCTCTGCACTATCAAGTGAAGCACTCCATCGATCTGACCCCAGCTACATCATTACCCAATGGACAAATCTATCGGTGCTCTATTCTTAAGAATGATGAAATCAAGAGGCAAATTTAGGAGCTACTACAGAAGGTCACATTCAGCTTAGTTCATCGCCCTATGGGAGATCAATCATGTTGGTACATAAGAACGATGGGACTTGGAGACTCTGTATTGACTATTGGGCAGTGAACAAGATCACTATCCGGAATAGGTGCCTAATCCCATGGATTGATGACCTTCTGGACCAACTCAAGGGGGGGAAATATTTCAACAAAATCAACTTGAAGTCTGAATATCACCAAGTACCAATCAAACCCTTCGATGTGTGGAAGACTACCTTGAAAGCCAAGAATGGCCTTTTAGAATGGTTTGTTATTCTTTTCGGGTTGACGAATGCTCCTGTAACCTTCATGAGGTTGATGGATGACATCTTGCGGCTATTAACCAACTAATTTGTAGTGGTATACTTGGATGACATCCTGATCTTCAGCCAGAGTTGGGAAGAACACCTCCATCACACCCAAGAGGTTCTCCAAACACTACGGCAACACAAGTTGTATGCCAATTTGGAGAAATGCACTTTTGGCATGACCCAGGTTTAGTATCTGGGATACATTATTGATGAACGAGGGATGCATGTGGATCTATCCAAGATCCAAGTCATTCGGGATTGGTCATCCCTGACCACTCTGATAGAGCTTCACAACTTTCTGGTTCTTGCCAATTTCTACCACAGGTTAGCGTTGGGGTTCTCTCATATCACTTGGCCCTCGAGTCAAGTAACCAAAGGAGGAGTGAAAGAAAAATTATTTTGGTCTAAATCTCAACAGAAGGCATTTGTAGATTTGAAACATCACCTCTGCTCTGCAACAGTTCTCACATTACCAGACTTGCAACAACCATTTGAGATGGAGAAAGATGCCTCTAGCTATGCTATTGGGGTGGTCGTTACTCAATAGGGGCATCTAGTGGCATATCACAATGAGACACTTTCAGATACAGTCCAGAAGTATCCCACTTATGACAAAGAGATGTATTCCATTGTGCAGGCATGCCAATAATGTAAGAATTACTTTTTGGGGCAGGAAATGGTCATCCACACAGACCATTGACCCCTGGAGTTCATACATACACAAGGGAAGTTGTGGAATGATCGCCATCAGAAGTGGTCCACATACCTACAATAGTTCCATTTGAATATCAAGTAGAAGAAGGGCAGCAAAAATAATGTTGTAGACTTCCTTAGCCGACCATCGATCATGCCATTAACCACCGTGCTCAACTCTTGTGGGTATGAGACTTATGATCGGCCACTTCTCTACAAAAGTGACCTAGAATTCAGCCAAACATACCATACGCTCTTGGAGGGTCAGCAAGTTCTAGATTTTCACCTTTAGGATGCTCTATTATGCCACCTGGGACACCTTTGTCTTCCTTCAAGCTAGCGTACGAAGATGATTTTGGAAGCACACTATAGTCGGGTGGTTGGGCATTTCGGGGTCGAGAAAATGGTTGCAGTGTTGTAGAAGTATTTCTATTGGCCGAACCTTCGACAGGATATCAGGAAGTACAATAGATCGTGCACTTCCTGTGTCATTACCAAACCAACCATCAAGTAGCAAGGTATCTATACTCCTCTAGCTACCCCTAGTCAACCTTGGGAATCCATCTCCATGGATTATATGTCAGGCCTTCCTTCTACTAAGCATGGAAATGACTTTGTTTTTTTGGTCATCGACAGATTCTCGAAGATGGCCATTATGGTAGCCTATAATAAGAGTATTACAGCAGAAGCCACTTCTAAACTCTTCTTTGAACGAGTGTGGGTACACTTTGGCATCCCACAATCTATCATCTTAGATTAGGACAACAAGTTCCTCAGTACATTTCAGTCTAATCTCTAGTCGATGCTGGACACCAAACTCACTAAGTCCACAGCTTTCCATGTCCAAACTAATGGCTAGACAGAGGTCGTCAATAGGATGATTGTACATATTCTATGCATGTATAGCTCAAAGAATCCACGCACATGGGATGAGAGCCTCCCCTATGTATAGCATAGCTACAACCAAGCTCTCCACAGCTTAACTAGCCACATCCCTTTTCAGGTGGGCTTGGGATTCCAACCACTATGTCCTATTGATGTGGCCATACCATTTGCAATGACTTAGGCAGATTCAACTCATGTCCAGTTTGAAGCTGACAAGGAAAATAACTTCATTGAGCACATTCAACACATCTTCCAATAGGTCCATGACATATTGGACAAAGCCAATGCTAAGTAAAAGCTACAGCATGATCAACATCCGGTGCCATGCAAGTTCCAAGTGGGCAACAAAGTTTGGCTACATTTGCAGAAGGAGCACCTCGTTGGGCCCCACCACAAGATTCGCCTGCTTCAATATGGGCCACACACCATCAACAAGGTTGTGGGAGATAATGATTTTGAGCTCAACATTCCCCCATTCCTTGGTCTACACCCAGTGTTCAATGTGGATCACCTTCGGCCATACTTTCCACCATTACTTAACACATTCGACATTGCAGAATGAGTCATACCAACAGAGTTAAATCGAAACTGCATGGAACAAGCTGCCACTAATCAGATCATGGACACACAGATCAAGAACACTCACCAGCAGAAGATCCAATTGTATCAAGTTGTCAAAGCCTACCAACTCCTGTACCAAGGAAAATGGCTCTCTAAGGACCAAGTTCAGCAGAAGTTTCCTCATCTCATGGATGAACTCAATGCAATGAATACCATTGCTTCCTAAGGGGGAGGAATGATCCAGGTGTATATTGGTGGCCACCCGCCTATTCCACTTGGAACCCCACCATTGTTTCTTTCAGTTTTTCAGTTTCCTTAATTGTAGCATAGTTTACTATTTTTGGCAGTTGTTCGGGTCTTTAACTTTAGGAGCCATTTTGAGGCTCTAAACGAGGTTTTTTGGAAATTCCTCTAGGCTATTTCTTAAAAAAAGCATTCTTGGCTGTAGTCCTCGGAGAGATCTTTCCAACAAGGTATCATGCATGTCAAACAGAGATAATATGATCAAGTGATGACCCCGGGAAGTTCCCTGCCCAACTAACCCCAACGGGGCCCATAAACTCTTGGTGTTACATCTCCTTGGGTTAGGATTTTGGTTTTTTATGGTTTTCTCTTATTTTTCAATAATAAAAATGCCCTTGAGCCACATTGTAACTGAGCTAAGAGGCATGTAGCCACCACATCTCTTCTCATAGATAAGCTACCATCGCCCGAGTTAGTCTCATTTCCATTCTATTTGTACACATATTTCATTATTTGATATTAATGAAAGGAAGTGTTACTTCTTTTTCACCTTTGTATTTATGGTTATATCTATAATTTGTTGCGTTCTTGTTTAAATTCGGATCATTGCAATAGGTTAAGTTTTCTATTTCGACCATTTCATTTTCTGTAATTAGTTTAGGACTTGATTTAATTACATGCACTCCATTAAATCATGACAACAAAGGAAGGACACATTATATGATGCACATATATTTCCGATACCTCTTAAGTTTGTACGAACCTTGAGTTGATAATTAAAGTTGGTTCTTGGGAGTTGCAACTTTCTTTTTGAAATACCAAGGCTCATGACTTTTTGGTGTCGTCGTCGGGAAATGTCAAAGTATACATTGTTTTCTTCCCTAGTTGATTCATTTCTTTTTAATTTTTGCAAAAAAAAAAAAAGATTTTCATTAGGCATATTTCATTTCAAAAATAGAAAAGTTTATTGCATTAGTGTTTTTATTCAATCATAAAAACAAAAAAAATTCTCCAATACTAACCCACCACCCCGATTTGATCATGTGGTGTAGTAAGAGCCACCCCACCATCCACTTTTGCAGGTAGAATAAGAAAAGATGGAAAATAATGTAGAATAAATGGATGGAGATGATGACAATGAGTAAGATCCTTATGGAGTCCCAGAATTTCTTTATCTTGACATCCTTTTTGTCCATATTTACCTCATTTTTCCTACTGCTATCATCCAAATAAATGCAGCAAACATAAGGTTTTGACAAGGTAAGCATTCATATATCTTCTTTTTTATATTTTATCAATATGCCTTATTGTTCTATTAAAGTTTACCTACAGCTACAAAATTGATCTGATTCTACAGCTAATCGAGAGATCTGCAGCCACTTCTATTGTTTACAGGGTTTGAGTGCGCAAAATCAGCAATGGAGTATATGGGTCGATAGGTAATGATACTCTCATGGAGTTCTTCCTGTTTACTCGAGCTAATTCACCAGGAGATCCATACTATAACACGGACAACCATGGTAGTCAACAACAGGACAATGTGCCGGAACAGAGTCTGATTTTAAGATATTTAATCAATTTTCTTTTTCAATAGAAAATCGACAAATAAGTGATATGATCTAGTTTTGATAAGGACTATAGTGAAGTCCTGTAGGCTTAAATTTCTCGTATTGTTAACAAGAAGTCTATAAAAACACTGTCAGCTCTATGGAATGTGTGTGCCACCATATGTAGTTTGAGCATCCTGTAGAACTTTTTTTCACTTAATGCAAAGTTGTTATTTCATATATTTTATGTGTTGTTGATCTAAGGTGACTAACTACTTTGTGGAGAGCCCCTACGCGCAGATTAGATCTCTAATTCATAGTAATTAGATTCTCATTTTCAATTGTTATTTCATAAATTTAATTCATGGCTGCCCTGTTTTCATGTTTTTTTTTTAAGATGCAATTCAATGAAGGTCGTGACTAGGTTCACTTGATTGATTTATGTATTGTGCATTTCATTTATACCTAGCATAAACTCAGTAATTTAGTTTCATTCATTTTCCTAGCACAGCTTAGTGATTTCATATATCAGTAATTTCGTTTCTATTTTTATTTTTTTGCATTAAAATAATGTTGCAGTAGATAAGAGTGGCAGTCTTTCTCAACTTCTGAATTCAAGCACATTTCATTTCCGAGTTGATAAATTAGGATTTTATTTATGTCATTTCATGCTTTCATAGTTAGCTTTGTTTAGCTGCAGCATAAAAATCCAAAAACAATTGACAAGTTGAAAAGAAGATTAATATAACAAATCTATTGAAAAGAGTTAAAATCATTATCCAATCATTCTAAAAACTCAATTCAATGAGAACTAATTCTAAAGATAACATTTAGGATAATCAATTAACAATAAAATCTTAGGAATAACATCCTAGTATAAATAATAACATCACCTCAACATTAATTATAGAGTTTGACATTAACTTAGATAACGATAACATAATCACCTTAACGACATAAAAAACTTCTAGCACATACAGTGCACTTGCACTTCATCAATTTACCTGCCCTGGTTGATAATTTATGCTTACAATTTAAGAACATTAAATTAATTAAACATTTTGGTGTCGTTCCCAGGGAAGCGCAAATGGAAGTTAAAAAAGAAAATCAAATAAAAACATGACATGCATAGGGAAATATACTCTAGAGGTAGATTTGTAGGATAAGGAAGAACCTTAATTCCCACAATTCCGCTCACTTCACCACAACCTCGAAGTTCCATATCACCCACTCAAACTCGAATTCCATCCATAGGCCAACAAATACTTCCTAAAGTCTTAAGATATAAAATCCAATCCATAACCTCACCTACTTCATCTACTGAGGCTATAATCGAACTAGAAGAAGATCCTACATCCCCAACTATAGGAGTAGTTTTTCTATCTTCCACTAGTAAACAAATTCTAGAAGAATAATTATAAATTCCCAGTGAAGAAGAGGAACAAGAAACTGATCTTGATTATCCATTGATAGAGGAACTAGAAGAATTAGAAGGTCATGTAATAGAACCAGATACTTACATGAATTCTAAAGAATCCATCATGGTTGAGTAAAGAGAAGGAGAGGTACACAATGCCAATGGTGAACAACCTAGGATTGGAAGAGGACGTAGAGGTAAAGGAGGAGGTGGAGATAGAGGCAGAGGAAGAGGTAGAGGTGGAGGAGATTAAGAACCTTTTGTATTTCCTATATTTGATGAGGATATAACCCTCACAATGAAGAATATTTCACCTTCTATTCTTCCTAATTTCCATGGAACAATAAGTGAATACCCAGAGACATTTCTCTTTGAATTTGAAGTATTACGCAGATCATATGATTATCTACATGATTCTAAAAGAATAAAATTGTTCTTTTCTATCGTAAAGGATTCAACATTTAAATGGTTCATGAGTCTAGGAACGAATACTATAAGTACATGGGAACAAATGAAAGAAGCATTCTTAGAAAAATATAGGGGCTACTGTATGCCTCACAACATTAGGGACGAAGTCTTCAAAATGCAATAGAAAGAAGATGATAATCTTGAAGACTTAGTCGAGGGATTTGTTTATAATCTTAAAAAGGAAAAAATGGATAGTTTGGATGAGGAAAATTTGAAAGCCCTCCTACTCAAATCTATCAGAGATGGTTGGATTGATCTCCTTAACTTGACAAGAAAAGGAGATATTTCTCACTTACCATTTGCAGATATTTGTGATCTATTTGTACATATCTCAAGGGGAAAATAACATGTTGGAAAAAGTCCTATGGATCCTCTCTTATCAAGAATCAATAAATCTGCAACTGGGTTAGTCAGTAGGACATAATTAGGAAGCTTGCTTGATACTTTTAAGACAAATATTTTAGGGAGTCTTAGTGAAAAAATTGACGCCCTTAAAATACAAAAGAAGAAAAAGGCTGAAAATGTTGCATTATCCATCTTTTATCCCAAGTGTAGAAAGAAGCATGATCTGAGATAATGTCCTTTAGACTTAGAAACCATAGAAACTTGTGCCATATGTGCATATATGTTAGGCCCCTATAATACTAGTGACTCCCCCATTACTATTGTCATTGTATCCCTTATTGTTATTATTGTGTCCCTATTGTCCCCATATTGTTATTAGAATGCCCCAAAGAAACTCACTATTGTTATTTTTGTGCCCTTATGTTTTACTGTTATGTCAGCTTGATTATATTATGACCCCTTAGACTCTTGTATATAGAAGAGAGGTTTAGTCATTTGTATCATCCAAGAATTGTTCATTTGTGTAATGTAAAGGAGGTTTCCTCCTCGAAGAGGCTGAATTCTAAGGCGTTCATCCATCTTTTCTATCTTTTTGTGAGATTGTTTCCTAACATTTGGTATTAGAGCTTTGGATTCTAGGGTTTCACTGCTCCAAATAGGTCATCGTGGAATTTTCGCTATAACTTTTTTCTACAATGTTTCAGAAGTTACAGAAAACACCCATTTGAGCCGAAATAATTCTGAACTTTGGGTCTAAATTTCAGAGCTTGTCTCGCTATATTTTCGGAGGTATGATCTGCAAAAGTTAGGGTTTTTACAAACTCCCGAATTACATTCCAAATAGGGGACCTGGGGAAAATCGTCATAGCTTTTGTTTTGAGCATTAGATTGAAATTTCGTAAGAAGTTTCAGAAAGCGGACAGTCGGTAGTTTTTTGTGTATCATTTTCAAGTACTAAGGTCAAAATAGTGACGCGTGACACGTTGTACCAGTTTTCTCTACTGAACTATTCTATAATTAGGTCACCGTGGGAGATTTGGCATAACTCTTCCTTGGAGAATCCAATCTTGATGAGACTTGTAAGGTTAGAAGTAGGACTCAAAGGGCTACTATAAGACGTGATTTCAGATATTCAAGATCTACAGTTACAGAGATACAATAGATTCAATATCGAGCTCTTACAAAGTGAAAAAAAAGGTGTAAAGTTTTTTTTTTTTTAATTTTGCATAAGATTGGTTTGAAAAATTAGTTTGAAGGAATTCAAAGGGAATAGTGAAGAATTATTAGCATTAATTAATGCCTCGAAGAAAGAAAACAGAAATACCTAGTAAGCAACCTGAAAGCTCTAGCATGACTCATGAAGAAGAGGAAGAAAAGCAACATGATATATCAAAATTACAAGACCAAGTACAACAAATTTCACTCTCACTAAAGGTAAATGAAGCCAAGATGAATGGCCTGGAAGCTAATATGAATGGCATGCAAGTTAAAATAGATGGTGTGGAAGCTAATATGGATGGTGTGGAAGCTAAGATGGATGGCATGGAAGCTAAGATGAATGGCATGGATGCTAAGATGAATGGCATGGACGATAAGATGGAAGAATTAAAGATAAATTTGAATAAGTTTCTAGAAGAAATGGTCACTAATGGTGAAAGGGTAGTAAACGAAACTCATGATGAAAACAAAAGAAATGTTAATCATGATTTCATAGACTCTAATGTTGGATTTAAGACCCACCATGTTCCAAAAATCGATATGAGGAAGTTTGATGGCAAGGATATCAGAACATGGATACTTCAAAGGGAGCAATTTTTCGAACTCCATAATGTGCAAAACACACAAAAGGTACGTATTGCAACTTTATTTTTGGAACCAAATCAACTTGTATGGTATCAATGGCTTTTCTCTTGTAAACAAATTATCACTTGGGCAATTTTTACGGAAGAATTGACATCACATT
>APFE031476959.1:21275-35676 GCA_000404065.3 Pinus taeda
AAGAAATTATTCTACATAAATTGTGAAGAGGAGGAAGAAAAGGAATAAGAAATGTCAAAAGAAGAGGATATACTCCAAGAACAAACCCTAGATAAAGAATAAATGAATCCGAACATATCTTGTAATGCATTGGTTGGAATTAACACTCCTCAAACTATCAAGATAGAAGGACATATCAAGAAGAAAAAGGTAATAGTGTTGATTGATTCAGGAAGTACCCATAATTTTATTCATAGTAAGATAGCAAAGGAATTGAATTACTTCCTATATCCAGCACCAGAGAGTCAAGTGATGGTTGCAAGTGGAGGAACCATAAATTGCTCTAGAAAGTGCCATAATATCAAGCTATCCATGGGAGAATATGTATTGAATAGCCCAATGCTTTCCATTCCAATGGGTGGTGCTGATTTTGTACTAGGAGTCCAATGGCTACAATCCTTAGGTACAATAGCTTTTAATTTTCAAGAACTTTTCATGAAATTTTGTGCGGAAGGAAAGGAAGTTCAATTAAGGGGTATTGCAGAGAAATTGGGAAAGATAATCAGCTCTAACAATATGACAAAGCTTCTAAAGAAGGAACAATGAGGTGTAATTGCACAATTATGCTCGCTAGAAGTTCCCACATGGAAATCGTCTATTTCTCCATATCTCCAAAAAGTCTTGGACAATCATTCCAATGTATTTGAGACTCCCAAAGGTCTCCCACCTATTCATGATCATGATCATGCTATTCATTTGATTCTAGGAAGTGTTCCTCCAAAAATCAGGTCGTACAAATATCCTTATGCCCAAAAGAGTGAAATTGAATGTATGGTTGCAAAAATGCTAGAGGCTGGTATAATTCAACCTAGTCAAAGTTCTTTCTCTACTCCAGTAGTAATGGTGCACAAGAAGGATGGATCATGGCACATGTGTCTGGATTATAGGGAGCTCGAAAAGCTCACTATTAAAGATAAATTTCCCATTCCTATCATTGATGAATTATTGGATGAATTGCATGGATTGATTTACTTCACCAAGTTGGATATTCGTTCAAAGATCACTTATACCTATGTAAGAGTTCCCAATTCAAACAAAATATTATTATGGAATTGCACACTTCTCCCTTAGGAGGGCATTCAGGATTTTTAAAAACTTACCACAGGGTTAAGAAGTAATTTTTTTGGGATGGCATTAAATCGGATATTAAAAAGTTTGTGGCGGAATGTTTGGTTTTCCAGCAAAATAAAGTTGAAACAATTAAGACCCCTGGTCTATTACAACCTTTATCCATTCCAAGCCAACGTTGGGAGAAGGTTTCAATGGATTTTATCACAAGTTTACCCAAGTCCAAAGGAAAGAGTGTCATCATGGTGGTAGTTGATAGACTTACCAAGTATGCACACTTTTGTGCATTATCACATCCATTTAAATCAAGTACAGTTTCTACTGCATTTATGGAAACAATTCAAAAGATACATGGAAACCTAGAGATTATTGTAAGTAATAGAGATCCCATTTTCACTGGAAATTTTTGGACAAAATTATTTTCTTGTCTCGATACTTAGTTATCTCATAGCTCATCTTATCATCCTCAATCTGATGGGTAAACAAAGATAGTAAACAAATGTTTGGAAGGATATCTTTGTTACTTTGGATCTGATAAACAAACAAAATGGGTCAAATAGTTGCCTCTGGTTGAATGGTGGTATAACACTTCCTTCCATACTACAACTGTTGGGTGTGGAGCTTGATTATCTTCTGTATTCAAAGGTATTGCCGCATTGGACCCTAGTTCGAAATGGGGTAGCAACGCCGCCCGTAAAATTGCCTTCTAAAATGTTGTAATTTCGTAGTCAATCTGGGTCATTCATTAGGCAGAGATTTGACAGTAGAAGTTATGTTAAATTTAGGGTTTTTTTCCCTAGAAGGAAACCCCTTGCTATATATGAGGGAATTGTATTGCGTTTATGTAGATCTGTATTCTAAGTGAGGAAGAGAGAGGAGATTGAGAGCAAAGAGGGGGTTACAATGGATCTGTTGTAGGTTGTGTCTCTTCAGTTTGCTGGATAATATAAAAAAGAAGGACTGGTTGTTTCTCCGTGAACGTAGCCCAAACTGGGTGAACCACATATATCTGTGTCTCTCTTCTTTTATGTGTTTTCTTTGTTTATATTTCTACAATATTTTATGTGTTCCATTAATCTATAATATATAATTTTCTAACAGCAGCAAAAATGACCCCATTTATGGCACTTTATGAATATCATCCACATCCATCACATCATATTTAAGAGAAAATCCTAAGGTTCAATCAGTGTAACATCACATCGAGCATCAAAAACAAGTTCTCCAACTCTTAATGGATAACCTCACATTGGCACAGAATAGAATGAAACAACAGGCAGATCAACATCACAACGAAAGAAGTTTTGATGTAGGTGACTGGGTATTCCTACGGCTACAACCATATAAACAAATGTCTCTCAAGCAAGCTAAGAAGTATAATAAATTATCACCAAAGTATTATGGTCCATACAAGGTGTTGCAAAAGATTGGTACTATGGTATACAAATTGGAGCTTCCTGCATCTTCCCAAGTGCACCTATTTTTCCATGTTTCATGTTTAAAGAAGGTTATAGGTGACAAGCTTCCAACTCAACCAATATTTCCAGAACGTGACGAGGAAGGAAAATTCATATTGGAATCGGAAGCAGTCACAGAAACAAGAACTCGAAAACTAAGAAATCGATCAATTTCAAAGTATCTCATCAAGTGGAAGAACTTATCCACTGAAGATTCCACATGTGAGGATGATAATTTTATACAGAACTACTCAAGCATTGAGGACAACACTTTTCAGAAGGAGAGGGTCATGTTAGGCCCCTATAATACTAGTGACTCCCCCATTACTATTGTCATTGTATCCCTTATAGTTATTATTATGCCCCTATTGTCCCCATATTGTTATTAGAATGCCCCAAAGAAACCCACTATTTTTATTTTTGTGCCCTTATGTTATTACTGTTATGTTGTCTTGATTATGTTGTGACCCCTTAGACTCCTATATATAGAAGGGAGGTTAGCCATTTGTATCATCCAAGAATTGTTCATTTGTGTCATGTAAAGGAGGTTACCCCCTCGAAGAGGCTGGATTCTAAGGTGTTCATCTATCTTTTCTATCTTTTTGTGAGCTTGTTTCCTAACAATATAACCATGATTCTAAAGAATTTCCTTCTCTACCAGGTCTTAAGGATGTATTTAATGATGAAGGAATACCAGAACAAGTAGACCGTCTTTATTTTATTTCCAAAAGACCATGGCAGAACTCTCAAGCAAAGAAACACAAGGCTTTAAATCACAAGAATTTGCTCAATCTTCACAAAGTAATTGGAATCCATCTTGGCAGCCTTAGGCTTAGCCATAATCACAATCTTGGAATCAGGGATGGAAAAATACATATGGGGCTTATGCTCAATATCAACAATATTCACCATCCTATCCTAATTTCCCACCACAATTCTTACCTCAATCTAATCAAATTCCTCAAGCTAATCAATTACCTCAAGTTAAAATCCAAAATCAAAATCCACAACTCTCCCTACCATTTGCACAAAAACCAAATCAATTACCTACTCAACCATTTCTGAATCCAAATAATAAAATGTCACAACCTGTTTACAATATGGAAGAAAAGAATCCTCAAACCTATGTAATAACTCCACTAGATCTAAATAATGTTCAGTTAATATATGGTAGGTTATTACAAATAAAACCCCATTTTGTCATTTAGGAAGCAAGGACAAATCTTCAAAATGATAAAAATCAATCTAAAGAAGGAGAAATCTCTCTTCTTCAAAAATAAAATAACCAAACGGAGATTGTTCCTATAACTTCTGATGATACTCCTATTATAGAACAACCCTCAGTATCCATTAAACCACCTTTTCCTAAATGGTTGAAAATTGATGTAGTAGAAAAACAAATCACATTACCTGATTATTATATGCTGGATGAATTAAGAAATGTTTGTATAAAAATTCATTTATTGCAAGCCATAAAATAAATACCATTTTTTGCAAAAAAATCAAGGAATTGAGTACTCAAAGACCAGGAAGAAAAATAAAAGACATAAAAAGAATTCAATTAGTTGGGAAAATTGCAGACATCATGATGGGAAAAGCAACAATACAACAATATCTAGATATAGGAAGCCCCATTGTCAAAATTCACATCAATGTAATTGAAATACCAAACACACTGATTGATTTAGGAGAAGCCATAAACATAATGAGTAAATGAATCATGGATTCACTAAGGCTTCCTAATCTTCAATACACACCAACATTGTTGCAATTAGAAGATAGATCTGTAATTAAACCTGATGGTGTGTTAGAAGATGTTTGTGTATCCTTAGATTCTTGGGAATATCTTGTCGACTTCATGGTTTTAATACCCAAGAATAATTTAGGAGGACATCCATTGATCCTCAGAAGACCTTGGTTAGCTACAGTTGATGCTTTCATCGGTTGTAGATCAGGTGACATGTTTATCTCAAATGGAATTTCTACAAAGAAATTTACATTATATCCACCTACAAAAAAAACAATAGAAATAGGGAGTGAGGAATGGATAGATGATGATGACGATATACAACCTGTTTTCAATACTGAACAAGTGAGGAGGACCAAATTTTAAATCTAATGGAAAATAATGAACCCTCCTTACATTATGACTGTAGTCGAATCGAATGTCTATCATATAGACAAATATCTTTACACTCTATGGAAAAATTTGGAAACTCTTCAATAGAAATTTTTCCAGGAAAAACTTTGAACATTAATGAAAACCTGGAAGAATTACAGAAAAATCAACTGGTAGAAATTTTACAAAAACATTCTTCTACTTATGCATGGGAATACATTGATATGAAAGGAATTAATCCTAAAACTTTCATGCACCATATCTACATTGAACAAAGTGCGAGACTAGTTAGACAACTACAAAGAAGAATGAATCCAATCTGAAAGAAATTGTTAAGGAGGAATTACAAAAACTGTTGAACGTAAACTTCATCTATCCAATATCAGACAGTCAGCAGGTTTCACCCCTAGTAATCGTTCCTAAGAAAAATTGGAAATGGAGAGTATGTATCGATTACAGGGAATTGAATAAGGCAACATTAAAAGACCACTTTCTGCTTCCTTTCATAGATCAAGTCTTAGACACATTAACAGGGAAAAAGTATTTTTCATTTTTGGACAGTTTTAGTGGATACAATCAGATTCAGGTAGCACCTAAGGATCAAGATAAAACCATATTTACCTGTCCATGGGGAACTTATGCTTACCGAGTACTTCCTTTTGAATTATGCAATGCTCCAGCAACATTCCAAAGAGTAGTCTTCATAATTTTCTTTGATCTTATTCATGATTGTGTGGAAGCATATATGGATGATTTCACAGTTTACAAAAATTCTTTTGAAGAGGCACTTGAAAATTTAGAAAACTTTATAATAAGATGTAAAGAAACAAATATTTTGTTAAGTCATGAGAAATATTTTATGGTGTTTAATGAAGTAATTGTTTTAGGTCGCCATATTTTAGGAGATGGAATTAAGGTAGACTCATCTAAAGTAGAGGTCATTTCTAAATTATCAGTACCAAATTGTCAACGAGATGTTAGGAATTTTCTTGGTTTTACTGGATACTATAGAAGATTCATAGAAAATTTCACAAAAATTGCATCTCCACTCTTCAAAATATTTACCAAAGATTGTGAATTCAGTTGGGATTCTAATTGTCAAAATTATTTTGAAACTTTGAAAAATAAAATCTATGAGGCACCTATTTTAAAAGGACCTACTTCGAAATTTCCTTTCCATATATCAACTGATGCTTCAAACACAACCTTATGAGTCGTGTTAGGACAGAAAGACCTTACTCCTTATGCAATCTATTATACCAATAAAAATTTAATTCCATTAGAGCTAAATTATACTATAAGTGAGAAGGAGTTTTTAGTTTTAGTTCATCCCATTAATAAATTCAGACATTATATAACTGGCTATGAAACTTTCATTCACACAGACCATTCTACCATTAGATATCTAATGAATAAACCAATCACTAATGGAATAATAACCATATGGATCTTATTGTTGCAAGAATTCAACATCACCATTCTAGATCGACTCGGACAACGAAATACAATCGCTAACTTTTTATCTAGAATTCAAAATGATAACAATTATAAACCTGTGGAGGATAAATTTCCTAATGAATTTTTTTTGTAGTATCTACTAAATCGCCTTGGTATGCAGATATTTCTAATTATTTAACTATAGGGAAATTACCATTTCATTTGTCTCCTAGAGAAAAGAGGAGGATAATTCAAAACAACGCATCTTACTCATGGATAAATGAAGAGTTGTACAAAACAGGACCAAATCTCATCATCAAAATATGTGTTTGAGAAGACGAGATACCGAAAATACTTGAAGCACGCCATGATGAACCATGTGGAGGAAATTTCTCTGACAGAAGAACTTCTTATAATATCCTTCTCTTAGGATATTATTAGCCTTCCATTTTCAAGGATACCAAGGAATATGTTAGGACATGTGATAGTTTTCAAAGGATGGGGAAACCTACTCTTTCAAATGAAATGCAACTACAACCTCAGGTACTCATTGAACCTTTTGAGAAATGGGCACTAGATTTGTTGGTCCAACCAATCCACCTTCAAAACAAAAAAGGTATATTATGGTATGTATTGATTATGTCACTAAATAGGTAGAAGCTAAAGAACTTCCTTTTGCTACCGAAAATGGTGTAGTTTCATTTCTTTTTTAGGATATTTTCACTCATTTTGGTGTCCCAAAAGAAATTGTAACAGATCAAGGAACACATTTTACATCTAGAGTGGTGAAGAAGCTCATGGAACAATACAAAATCAAGCATCGGAAATCTACTCCATACCATCCACAAACCAATGGACAATTTGAGTCTACAAACAAGGTGATTGAAAAAATTCTCACCAAGACTATACACTTACGTAGGAAGGACTGGGTAGAAAAGATTCCAGAAGCTTTGTGGGCCTATAGAACTACATGGAGAAGAACTATAGGACATTCTCCCTATGAACTTGTTTATGGGAAGAAAGGCTTACTTCTAATAGAGTTCCAGATCTAGAACTATAGAACAACAATCTAGTTGGATCTTGACTTATCAGAAGCACAAACGCAAAGGATGGGACAACTCAATGAGCTTGATGAAATAAGACAATATGCCTTCTAGAAGGCCAACCTAGTTCAACAAAAAAGATCTAGATAGCATGAAAAATACATCAAAGAAAGAAAATTTCATCTAGGAGATTGGGCATTACCTTTTGATTCAAAGTTCAAGAACTTCCAAGGAAAATTCCAAACTCATTGGCTTGGACATTATGAAGTTGAAAATGTCTTTGACAATGGTGAAGCCAGAATCACGACTATTGATGAAGAGAAAATTCCTCTTTTAGTGAATGGACATCAACTTAGACTTTATCAGAAGCCATTAAAAAAAGAGGAATTCGTCAAAATTTTCCAAGATAACTCAAAATTGAAGATGATTAAGAAAAATTCTTCTTTTCCACCTTAGAAATTTTATTTTATATTTTTTTATAAATAAATAATAATAATGTATAGACATGAAAACCAACAAGTTGTTGGCATGCTTATACATAAAATTTAAAGTGAAAACCAACTCTTGTTGGCACCGTAAATTTTCTCTTAATCATTTTTCTAAAAATCCATTTTTCAAAACATCCCTTTCTTGAAAAAAAATTAGCTACAAAATTAGTGACTTTCTGCAGATCTGGAAAGTTTTGTAGCTCTGACAAAGTTTGTGCAGCCAATCTAACATGGACACTTGGTGGCTAAAATTGAAGAAATGATTGACTCCTTTCAAGTGCAAGGTACTTGCAAATGACATCAAAGGACAAATAAAGGTTAGCAAATAAATAATACTTTAATTTTACAATAGGGGTTAACATATTGTATATATGAATTACGTGGACATCACATTACCGAAGAACTGAAATCATTGTAGTTCATGGATGATAGTCCCTTGTCAAATCGATTATAATCCGCCACCATTTTAACTCCTATCTCATACTCATTTTGGATCCATCAATTTGATCACTGAGTCAATGAATTAAATGAATTCAAATGACTAACTCATCCCTGTGAACCTTCATTATACTTTCTCATTCTCTCATTCTTTCAATTCATACAGTCTCTCCATCCTAAGAGAGAAACCCTACTAAGACTATTTTCCCTATAAAGTAAAAAAGTTCTTGAGACGAAACATCTCTCACCATGGGCGTTATTGTTCTAACAGAGCCAATAGGAAGGAGAATTTTAGAAGGATACCCCCAGACTGGAGAATTGTTACAGAAAGCTCAGTGGTTAGATTTCATAGAAAATTTTGATGGTTTCCATAGGGAGGTGACAAAAACCTTTGCACGATCTTTTGATGGTGCAAAAGTCGAAATAGGCGATGTCAAGTTCACAATGATAGAGTCCCCGATCTCATAAGCCACTGAACTACCCAGAGCTGGAGAAAAGTGGTTCAATAATAGAGGAATCAAAGGGGAAGACTAGAAAATTTTCTTTAAAATCCCAAGCATGGATACTACCATCTTCAGAAAAGGCATTCCTAGCTCTGCCCTCAAAAGTAAGTGGAGAAATTTGCTCCTTATCCTTCAGAAATTTGTTACTTGTGAAGGCCAATTTGGGTGTATGTTTTCCTATCACATTAGGGTATGAATTTCCTTGAAGAACATCAAATGAATCTTCTATACTTTCTGTTGAATAGCCTTAAGAAAATGTCAGTAAATGTTTAGAAGAAAATCTATTTTATAGACAACACAATGTACCATCATGGGTTCGTAAATTTTTTTTATCGATTTTCATCTTCAAAACATAGGTGATAATTGGGAAGATTTTCTAGTGAGAAATTACTTTGAAAAAGAAAACCCATGAACAACCAAGTGGTAGCAAAATCCTAAGCGGAAGAAAGAGAAAAATTGAGATAGTAATAGAACAAGAACCACAACATTAACAAGATTTGTTAGAGGATGGTCTACCAATTATAGAAATTTTGCAGAAAATGAACACAAAAAGTCTTAGAAAAAAGAAAGCCAGCAAGAAAATAGAGGTTTTTCCCCAAATAAAAACCCTGCCTTAGAAATAAATTCCATAAGTGAAGGAAAAGAAGATTCAAATGATACCGACCACAAGTTTGAAAAGAAGCACCAGATTGAACACAATGAAAGAGACAACCTCAAAAGTTGCAGAGCATATTGATCTTAAGTCAAAGGAGCAACCTGAAGATCTCGAGGATTGACCAAGGGTATCACCACCTCCCTTCATTTCAGCTCCAAAGAGTCCATTACAAAGCCCAGGCATTGATCCTCTACAACAAGAAATCTATGATTATATAGAATCATTAGATAGAAAGGAAGCAGCAATGAAAGGATCAATTCGGAGCCCAAAAGAATAAATCAACCAGTTTAATGAGCTTCAAGAACCTCTAGTATATAATTTCTTGAAATAATAAATTTTTGAGATGGAGACATTAAACAGGTACCTCAAAACTGAAAATCAAACTCTAAAGGCACAAAATGGAACTCAAATTTCCAAAAGTGATAATGACATACTTCACTTAAGTCTATGGTATAAAAAGAATAAGAAATTGAAGAAAGAAAACAAGTCCATGAAAAGAGAAATCAGTAACCTAAAATACAAGATCCTTACGAGGAAGCCAAGGACGGCAGTAATTGCCAAGAAGAAGAAGAAAGTGAAACCTAGATGTGTTAGCAAAGGTATCTAAAGACATAAAGAAAAATGACAATTTTGTGTTGTATGAGGACATGCAAAACCTCTAGTGTGGGGGAATGTAGAGTCCCAGAACTGATTTATCTTGAAATCCTTTTTGTCCATATTTACCTCCTTTTTCCAACCATTATCATCCAAATAAATGCAACAAACATAAGGTTTTGACAAGGTAAACATTCATATGTCCCATTTTTCATATTTTATCAATATGCCTTATTTTTCTATTGAAGTTTACGTGCAGCTACAGTTGATTTGATTCTGCAGCTAATCCACAGATTTGCAGCCACTTCCGTTATTGACAGGGTTCGAGTGCACCAGCTCAGTAAAGGAGTATATAGGTATCTATGGAATAATCCTCTCATGGATTTCTTCCTATTTACTCAAGCTAATTCACAAGAGATCCACATTATAACATGGTCAACCATGGCGGTCAACAGCAGGAAAGCGTTCTGGAACAGAGTTTGAATTTTAAGAGAATTCATTGATTTTCTTTTTCAATTGCAAATCGACAAAGAAGCGATATGATCTAGTTTTGATAAGGACTATAGTGAAGTATCGTAGGCTTAAATTTCTCGTATTGTTCACAAGAACTCTATAAAAACACTGGCTGCTCTGTGTAATGCGTGCACCACCGTATGTAGTTTGAGCATCTTGTAGAACTCTTTTTTCACTTAATGCAAAGTTGTTATTCCATATATTTATGTGTTTTTGATATAAGGTGACTAACTGCTTCGTGGGGGGCCCTTGTGCACAGATCAAGTTTCTAATTCACAGTAATTAGATTTTCATTTTCAATTGTTATTTCATAAATTTAATTCATGGATGCCTTGTTTTCATGTTTTTTTTTTAATATGCAGTTCAATGAAGGTCATGACTAGGTTCACTTGATTGATTTTTGTATCGTTATTTTCATTTATACCTAGCATAAAATCAGTAATTTCGTTTCATTCATTTTCCTAACACAACTTAGTGATTTCATAGATCAACAATTTTGTTTTTTTTTTGGCATTAAAATAAAGTTGCACTGGGTAAGAGTGCCAGTCTTTCTCAACTTCTAAATTCAAGCAAATTTCATTTCCAAGTTGATAAATTAGGATTTTATTTATGCCATTTCATGCTTTCATAGTTAGCTTTACTTAGTTGCAGCATAAAAATCCAAAAACAATTGATAAGTTGAAAGGAAGATTAACGTAACACATATATTAAAAAGAGTTTAAATCATTATCCAATCATTCTAAAAACTCAATTCAATCAGAACTAATTCTAGAGATAACATTTAGGATAATCAATTAACAATAAAATCTTAGGAATAACATCCTAGTATAAATAATAACATCACCTCAACACTAATTCTAGAGTTTGACATTAATTTAGATAACAATAACATAATCACCTTAACGACATAAAAGACTTCTAGTACATACAATTCACTTGCACTTCATCAATTTAACTACCCTAGTCGATAATTTATTCTTACAATTTAAGAACATTAAATTGACTAAACAATCCTCTCAGATTTCCCATTCAAGATATTGATGGTGGTGTGCACATGAAGAACATCCCTTTATCTTTTCTTCCAAAATTTCATGGTCTAAGGTCAGAGGATCCGGAAACCTTTCTCTTTGAATTTGAAATCCTTTGTAGATCTTATGGTTACTTATAAAACACTCAAAAAATAAGATTGTTTCTAGCAACAGTGAAGGATAGAGCTCTTAAATGGTTCATGAGTTTAAGAACTAATTCAATAAGATCATGGAATGATATGCAAAATACATTTCTAGAAAAATATAAAGATCATGATCTTAAAGAAGAAATATTTAGAATGAATCAAAAAGAAGATGAGAGTCTAGAGGATCTAATAGAAAGGTTCATGTATAATGTTAAGAGGGAAAAACTACATCATTTAGGATCCGACACACTAAAAACGCTCTTTCTTAGAACAATTAGGGATGAGTGGATTGATTTCCTTGATCTCATGATTAGAGGTGATGTATACCAATTATCATTTGAAGAAATTTGTGAAACATGAAAACGCATATCCCTAGGAAGGGAAAAAGTAAGTAAATCAGCATCAAGATCGGTAATTCAAGCTAAACTTGGAAATTTGTTTGATGAATTTAAAACATAAATTCTTAGCAATCTAACCAAACAAGTAAGAATGTTAAGAATGCGAGATGAAGAAAAAGAAGATGCTGATATTTTTGTTTGCCACGCAAAATCACATGATGTTAAATATTTTCCATCATTACCAAGGTTGAAGGAAGTTTACCAAGAGGATAATGGAGAAATTCAATCACCAAAGAAACTATGTTATGTAGCTCTAACATGACCATGGTAGCCTAGTCAACCTAGTATGATGCAAGGGCCTAATTCAGAAATTCAAGGTTATGCATATCCACCTCAAATTAATTGGAACACACCCTTTCCTTGGCAACATTGGCCATCTCAACCCCAAAACGAACTTTGGCAACAAGGTTGGCAAGGAACTTATGGGAGCCATCCACAATATACTCAAAATTCTCCTCAAATGTCCTACATACTCAATTCCATGTTATCCCTACCATCCACCTCCACCACAACCACAACCCCAACCACATCCATCTCAAATATCCATTCCCACTCAACTACCTGTACCACCATTTACAAACCCACACAATGAAGTAGCTCAACCCACTTAAAATGTTGAGGTACAACACTTCCACATATCTCCTCTTGATATCATTGGTATTCATCTCAGCTCAGGAAGAACATCATAAAAAAAGATTTTCTTGATGCCATTGAAGAACAACATGCAGAAAAGGAAGATTCAAAAGAGAAAAGCAAAGAATCATGGTCTACGCTTGATGAAGAGCAGACATCAAAATCAGAGATTGAGAAAGATCCCTCATGGTTACCACCGAATCCTCGTACTCAAAAGAACAATCAACAAAAAGAGTGTTAGGTTGTGTTATATTCTTTCCACGACTAGCCCACGTAGTTAACCGAGGAGTTAGAGGGGCAGAGGGGGAGGGCGGGTGGGCACCCCTTCGTTGCGATGATTGCATAGCGAGGGGGTCACAGGGGGTTTGATGGGTGCAAGTAACCCCACTCTACGGGGTCCGGGGGAATGCCCCGAACATTTTTGGTTTTGGACCCTATGTTAGGTTGCGCAGACCTACCTATGGTTTTGTGCATGATTTTCGCACATGTTTTTGGACACAATGGTTTTTGGTCCATGGTATTGGATGCTTCGGCATGTATAAATATGTATTATAATATTGAAAGGAACATAATGAAAAATCAAGCTAGTAGTCCTGGTTTTGGGATCCAGGGGGAGATCTCTATGTATATGTGTTTTATGTGTTATGCTCTCGCATTGTTTATTTTATGTGTTTTAGAATTCGCATGCAGGTAATTTTTGTATGGGGTTAAAACCTACATTTGGTATCAGAGCTGTTTTGGCTTCAAGGGGATGCCTTTGTTGTTGAGGTTTTTCGCTCGGGCCTATGGTAGACCCTATTCAGTGGGAGATCTGTGAGATCGATTCTAGTAGTGAAAGAAGATGGTGGCAGTGGAAAGATAGAGATCGATAAATTTAATGGTCAGAGTTTTGAGTTGTGGAAAATCAAGATGGAGGATTTGTTGCTGAATAAATATCATTGGATCGCAGTAGATCCAGGTACTAAACCAACGGGACTGTCCGATGAAAAATGGAAGAAGTTGGATTGAAAAGCAAAGAGCACAATACGATTGTGTGTCTCAAATTCAGTATTGTTGAATGTATTAGGGGAAGTTATGTCGAAGGCTTTGTGGGACAAGTTAGGTACTTTGTACCAATCTAAGTCTCTGGTGAATAAACTGTTCCTACGGAAAAAGTTGTATAATGTGAGGATGAAAGATGGAAACTCGGTGACATAGCATGTAAATGCATTTAATATTGTGGTAAGTCAGTTAACGTCTGTTGATATCAAAATTTCAGATGAAGATAGGTGCATTAGTTTGTTGTGTTCTCTAGCATATTCATGGGATAGTATGGTTATTGCAATAGGTAGCAATGCAACTACCTTGTAGTTTGATGAAATAATCTCATCCTTGCGGACGGTGGAGATGAGACAGAAAAATATGGAGAACCAGAATGGTGATGCCTTGTATGTACAAGGATGGTCCCAGAACAAAAACAGAAATCAGTCATCAAGTGGGAGATCTAAATCTAGAGGGAGATCTAAATGTCCAGGAAAACCTATAAAGGTGGTGTGCTGGAAATGCCAAAAGGAAGGGCACTACAAAAGGGACTGTAAATCTAAAGCTCCTGATAAAGGAAAGGGACTCTGATGATGCTCCTTCTGTAGAGGTGAAAACCACCTCAAATGAAGGTGGGGATGTGTACTTTGCTTCTTTAAGTACACATGTAGATCATGAGGCATGGTTGAATGACTCAGGTGCATCTTTTCACTTCACTCCCCATAGAGAGTGGTTTTGTGAGTATGAGAAATACGATGGTGGTGATGTCTTCTTAGGGGATGATAGGAAGGCTAGAATCGTTGGTCACAGAAAAGTAAAGTT
>APFE031476978.1:0-29958 GCA_000404065.3 Pinus taeda
TGTTAGGTAAACTTGACTCAGGATAGAGTCAAAAGTTGACGAGGTTAAATAGTGATGGTTTTGGGGCACATGGTATTGTGCACCCATGGTATTCTGCCCGTGGTATTATATTTAATGGAGCCTATAAAAGGCTGGAAGGACTTCATTGTAATGCATGGCCTGGAGGTGAGCGGTGAAGGCTCACTTGGCCGGATTGGCCAGGGTTTTGGCCAAGGATAATGAAATTTCATTATGATTGGGTTTTTCCCCGGATTTGGGGTTTTCCCGGATAAACATGTGTATTTATGTGTTTAGGGTTATTGCTGGTTAATTTTATATTTATTCCTCTCGGTAATTAATTTATGTTCTTGGGTAAATTTCTTAACAATTGGTATCAGAGCCATGGTTGAGGGTTTGGGCTTCGAATGTATGCCTTCAATGAAGCATTTATTTTAGCCCAATGGAAATGGTGTTGCAGAGAGCAATCCTGTAACAGAGCCATGGCTGACTTCATTCAAGGAGTAGAGCAACTTCGTTTCTGATTTGAAGGAATCAGAGAGGAAAGCATTGCAGGAGTTGAAATGTGAGATCAAGGAAGCAATCACGAAAAATGAATTCAGCGAGCATGAAAATGCGAAATCTGATGGGATCAAGAATTGAACCCGTCACCTGTTGAGAGGATGGATCAAAATCACAGCAACAGTAAACAAAAAAAAAATTAATTAATGAAGTCAAAATTATTGCATGTAAATGGGCATACTACTGTAAGACCTGGTAAGGCATGTGTACCCCTTGGTGATCACCGGTAAAGTCTGGGTTAGACCTAGGTGATAGGGAGGGTGTCAGGTTAACAATACCCCCAGTAAAAACTTTGAGGGGGGTAAGAGCTAGAGTGAGCGGGATTGTCTCACTTAGCAGGTTTGGCCGGAGTTAGTCAAGGAACCCCAAGTCAAGTTTAAGGGGGGAAATTGTTAGGTAAACTTGACTCAGGATAGAGTCAAAAAGTTGACGAGGTTAAATAGTGATGGTTTTGGGGCACATGGTTTTGTACACCCATGGTATTCTGCCCGTGGTATTATATGTAATGGAGCCTATAAAAGGCTGGAAGGACTTCATTGTAAAGCATGGCCTGGAGGTGAGCGGTGAAGGATCACTTGGCCGGATTGGCCAGGTTTTTGGCCAAGGATAATGAAATTTCATTATGATTGGGTTTTTCCCCAGATTTGGGGTTTTCCCGGATAAACATGTGTATTTATGTGTTTATGGTTATTGCTGGTTAATTTTATATTTATTCATCTCGGTAATTAATTTATGTTCTTGGGTAAATTTCTTAACACAAAACAATTAAAAAATAAATTTGCTATTAGTGTTGATTTTATTGATTAAGTAGATATGGATGTGGTTCCCCTTGATGTATGTGGAGTCATGTTTGGGAGTCCATACATGTACATGTGTGATGCAACATTCATGAGGAGAGCTAACAATTACCAAATCATCAAGGGTGGAAAATATTTCATCATCAACAAACACAAAGGAAAGTCAAAAATTTCCCTAATAAGTGCCAACCAAGCCAAGAAATTGATCAATTCCCACAAGAATTATGTTCTAATGGTTTTAAGAGAAAGTTAGTCTGAAGAGGAGTCAAAAAAGGAAAGGAATCCCTGAAGGGTTGTACTAAGAAACATAAACAATAATTATATGAGTTGTTAGATGCATACAAGGATGTGTTCCATGAGCCTAAAGGGTTACTACCTAAGAGAAAAGTGGATCATGAGATCCAACTATTACCAGAATCCCCAGTGCGAAATATTAGTTGTACAGGTAGCCTGTTAGAGAAGTAAGTGAGGTGAAGAAACAATTGTAGAATCTAATAGAACAGGGTGTCGTTCGACTGATTACGTCACCATGTGGGTCACCCATCATCATTGTGCCAAAGAAGGCTGGTACTTGGTAGATCTATATAGATTACAGGGCATTGAATAAAATAACACTTAAGAATAAATACCCCTACCAAGGATAGATGATCTACTAGATCAGTTGCATCAAGAAAAGTATTTCACCATGTTCGACTTGAAGTCTAGATATCACCAAGCTCGAGTCAAAGAAGAAGAAACATGGAGGGCCACCTTCAAAACTAGGCAAGGTTTGTATGAGTGGTTAGTTGTGCCATTTTTCATATGTAATGCACCAACTACATTTATGATATTCATGAATGATGTATTGTTCCCTTTTATAGAGTCATTCATTATTATTTATTTCGATGATATACTGGTATATAATGCTACCTGGGAGGAGCATATGTCACATTTGACGTAGGTTTTGGAACATTGAAGAAGCACTAGTTGCCAACAAATCTCAAGAAGTGCAAGTTTGCACAACAGTATTTAGTGTATATGTGGTATGTTATCGGTGGGGGAGGACTAAAAATAGATCCTTCCAAGATGGACACCATCATGAAATGACTAGTGCATGCTAATGTATGAGGTCAAGAGTTTCATTTGGGTAATACAATATCCGAGGAAGTTCATAGCCTCATTTTCAGTGGTAGCAGCACTGTTGCATGCCATACCAACAAGTGTAAGGGTTTCCAGTGAGGAAAAGGTCAGCATAGGGCTTTGAAGGAGTTAAGAAGAAGATTAATCAAGCACCAATTGTGGCATTACCAAACTTGAAGCATTCGTTTTAAGTGGAGACAGATGTGAGTGGGTATGTTATGTGAGCTATCTTGATGCAAGGAGGAAGGCACATTTTCTACCATTCTGAAGTATTTCATGGGGCACTCCTTAACTACTGTACCTATGATAAGGAGCTCTATGCTATGGTGTAAGTTGTGAAGAAGTGCAATCACTATCCGATTGGAAAGGAGATAATAATCCACATAGGTCACTAGCCGTTATAGTACTTGGAGGCCAGATTAAACTACAACAGACTAGGATTTACAATTGGATGGGTTTTTTACAACTTTTTCAATTGGTGATCAAGTATAAGAAGGGTAGCACAAATAAGTTGCCCGATATGCTTTCAAGGCCACCCACATCAAATATTATAGACTTGGCGACTCTTATGCACATGGATCCATTCACCCATGATGCATACAGAGAGGCATATTTAGAATATGAGGACTTCAAGGAGGTGTATCAGTAGTTGTAAAGTTAGAGTCATATGCATAATGGAGACAACACCGTTGAGTCCCATTTCTAGGATGGGTTACTCTACAAGCTGGATAACCTATGTGTTCCTAAAGGTGAGCATTTGCAAATGAATAGAGAGGCTCACACTTCTAAGGTTGCATGATACTTTCATATAGGGAAGATCATGGCTAACTTGCAGAGGTATTTTTATTGGCCCAAGATGCAAGAGTAGGTAGCTAGGTTCATAAGAGGATGCCTTCTTTGTTGTTCCAACAAGCCTAGCAACAAGAAATAAGGTTTATATCATCCCTTAAATCTACCTACTCATCCTTTGGGAAAGCATTTCCATGGACTTTGTGTGAGGTTTACCGACCACAAGGAGAGGACGTGACTACTTGTTCATGGTAGTTGACAGCTTCAACAAGATGTGTGTTCCGATGCCTTGTAAAAATACCATCAGTGGAGAAGAAGCAACAAAATTGTTCTTTGGACAACTCTGGGTGCATTTTTGGATACAAAGGACCATCATTTCAGACAAGGACACAAGATTTTTGAATTCACCCTAGACTACAATGTAGGAGGAGATGGACATAACGTTGAAGATATCTACAACATTTCATCCACAGACACATGGGAATACCTAAGTAGTTAATAGGACTTTCGCACAAATTTCGAGGGGTTACTACCAAAAGAATCCAAAGAAATGGGATGGAAATATGGTATATATACAACATTCTTGTAACAAAGCAATCTACACTTCTACAAGAAAGTCCCCATTTGAGACTTGTTTTGGATATTTTCCACCTTCACCTTTAGATATTGCATATGGGTAGCAAGGAGGAGTGAGGGAAAATCTTATAGACGATGCTTTAAGGGCCAAAACAATTATAGAGAATATTAGGCAAATCCACCTATAGGTATAAGAAACACTGTAGAAGTCGCAGGAGAAGTATAGGGCCAAGCATGATCAAAATAGAACAAAGAAATAATTCAATGTGGGAGACAGAGTATGGCTATAGTTGAACAAGGAAAGGTTGCAGGGGCTTGGTAAGAAAATGAAGGCTCTAAGGTATGGTCCCTTTGATAGACTAGAAAAGGTGGGCGTTAATGCCTATCGAACAATTTACCACCATATATGCACATTTACCCACTTTTGAAAGTAGATAATTTGAAACTCTATGAGCCTTGCATGCTATATTAGGAAGAGGAACACGTCCTATTTTCTGAGGAGGATTTTGCACCAGACACTAAGGAAGAGTTGACAGAAGATACCGTTTTGTAGAATAGGTCTAGAACAACAAGCCAAAGGCAACATGATCTTTAGAAGATTGGGTTGAAGGGACAAATTCTAGGCAATGCTAAATGGTACACTAGAGAGAAGGTGGAGGAAAAATTTCGTCACCTCATTTAGTAAAATCTTTTGGGGACCAAAATCCTCCCAAAATGAGGAGGTGTGATTTGAATTGGATCGTTATGTTGTTTTTCATCCATATCGTTGCATTTGGAGTGGAAAATGTGGAGGAATTAGGTCATGGGACACTTTTTATTGGCGAGACACAGTTTGGTGAATCGGGGTCTGAAACCTTTCGGGAGTGTTTTGAGGCATAAAACAATGTTTTTTGGGGCAAAAATTTGCTACTTTCTTGCAACACCTTCCATGCTATTCTACAGAGAGAGGCATTTCCAACAACGCAATAAGCACATCAATCTGAGTCTGTATGCAAAAGTTATGCCACTTAGAAGTTGAGCTTCCTGTTTTCACACCTCTATTTTGGGAGGATGTCACGTCAGCCCCCATTATTAATGGCATAGGGGCTAGCCAGGTTATTATGATGTAAAATACTCTAGAAGAGTTTAGTTTGCAACTTTAATTAAGAGTTGATGTAGTCAAACTTAGCCACTAGTAGGCTATCGAGCTATGTTATAATTGGGCCACTAGGAGGAAGAGGCATTCCATTCTTTCGAGAGGTTTTTTTTCCCATAACTAAGAAAAGATAGCCAGGAGAGGTAGGAGGTAGAGCACACAAAGTGGATTTGTGCACTGTATCATCTCACGGGCCACAAACATTACTTCTTTGAACATACAACCATATTTCCAAACATAGAGAAAGAGCGAAGTGACCTCACCTTCCAGTTGGGTTTTCTCTCGAAAGGGTTTCCCAAAGAGTATATCTTGTGTCTTATTGTTTGTGAGCTTTGTTTTTCATTCTCTATCTTTTTGAATAATTTCCATTTACATGCATGCACTAATTAAGTAAAATCTACAGATCTAGAAATTAAATAAAATTGTAACAATGTAGAATATCATATTTTTATTATAATATTATTCGATATGTTATCACGAACTATCCAATGGAATATCCACAAAAATTTACGAATCAATGGAAGTGATAAAAACAAAAAAAAATCCATTAAATGACTAGATAAATACTACAAAAAATCCACTGTGACTCCCAAGTGGAGCCACCAGTTCTATAAGATGGAATTTGTAGAGTGACTAAGGACTCTTAACCCATAGGATTTCCCAATACCTATGATAAAAAGTATGTAATGTTGTCTAATTAACCTAGAATATTCACAATGAGAATGTGTAAAACAAAAGCAGAAAAGAATGAAAAATAGATGCACCTTACCATGGAAGACAACTATATAGAAATTGTATTCATTGAATTCTTTGAGATATTTCCTCCATGAATCTACTCACATGTGGTATGCACATTGGCAAAAACAAATATATGATTCTACATTCATACAAAATAAAGCTAGCATCAACATTATGAGAACCCAAATACAAAGACAAATTATATAAATGAAATTTATTTTTTTGGCAAGGGAAACTCAATGATTTCACTATATCAATGGTGTTTATAATGGTTTCTCCCTTTGTGGCCCCTCCTTTAACCATAAATCACTATCAAGGCACACAAGATTCTACATCTTATCAAAAGGAGAATTTGGATCGTCCATCTGATAGTATTTTCTTACATAAATTTGTGTCCCTTTGTTTAATGGAGAGAATTAATTACAAATAAGGATTTGGAGGAGTGTTCAGATGTATCTAGACACTTTGTTTACCATGTTTGATACGTTCCTTTCAACCTTATCTTCTAGAACTAATATATTTTTATCTTTTCTAACCTTATCCATTCACTATGCAAACCATAGACACTTATACTCTCTTTTGCTATCTAACTAGAGAATTTTAACTCTCCATGAAAAGTAAGCAATAGTGTCTCAACTCTCTCTACTAGTGCTATACAGTTGTTGAATAGGAAAATCATTAATTATTCTAGGGTTTTCGTGGACACTTTTCTCCATTCCAAACTCCTTTCTAACGCATTTCTCGAGTAGAACCAACATGGTGGTACTTTTAGCTATGGAAGACCCACATAGTTTCATTTAAAGCTACAGTAATTCCTAATTAAGTTTTCTTCTTTCTTTATAAAGAAAATCATTATCAAAATAAAGTAGAGAAAAAACAACAAATAAATCCCTTCTTTCTTTCTTTTTTGAAAATTATATGAAAGATGAACTATGCAAAAAGGAGAGCATTCAACCTATGTGCATGCAATACAAAAGTTCCTTTTGATGAGCATGTTTTCAAAATGAAAGAGGAACGAAAATAAGAAAGGTAACCTACGAACAACAATTAGAGACTCAACGCACTACAAAAATGACACAACAAACCACCTTCATATAGAGAAAATAGACCTTTTACGCAAACAAACCTTTATGGGATTAGAAGATCCAAACCCTAAACAATGAACATATGTTCTACACAAATTGGCAAGTAAATCAATGGCTTAATTACGAATTCATAAAACTATTTGAATGAACAACAATCAATTGAATACAACTGATAAACATTTCAAAGAAACTTTCAGAACCTACAAGATCAACATACTTTCCCCTTTAGGATAGATATGTGATTGTTTCACCTCTTTGCGCACTAAAATGAAACTAAGGAAGGTCATATATATACATGATTGTTACTAAAAAACATGTGTATACAAATTGTTGAAGAAAATATTAAAGAAGCAAATGGCCTACATGGAGAAAATTTGAGTTAGAGTTTAATTAGAGAAAATGTAGCTAGAAAAAAGACGCAACATATTAAAAATGTACCAATAGTCATTAAAAAATCATAAGAGATAAATTTGAGCAAGTTTCTCCCTAGTGGAGTCCACATTTCCATTTTAATTAATTAATTTCATAAGACTAGGGTTTAAAGACAGAACTAAATGGTGGTAAGGAACTTAGACTCTATGTCTAAACAAACAAGTAAAATATGTTAAACTACTATATAGGGTTCATATGTGAACTTGGGCAGACAAAGGTTGATGTACATCCCTTGGTCGAATCCTCCTCCTCCGATATTCTATTATAAACCTACATACATAATAGAAAATAAAGAGTGGATAATCCGTATTCAACAAGAACTTGGTTGCATAACTTCAAATAAATTCATAATTCAATGGACAATAATATAGTAGATTACATGAGTTTTGATTAGGAACAAGGGAAATATTTTCATATTATTGAGCAAACATCAATTCAGAAGAATATAAAAGACCTTGTAACTCACCGCAACCAATGCATGAAATCATCCTCTCGGTCACCTACCCTAGGCCATTGAAGGTCTCCATCAATAGTCTTATATTTCCAAGCTAAATGACAATGGTAAAGGAATCAACTCATGAAAAAATAATGAAAATTAGGAAACTAAGGTTTTCTTGATAGGAGGGTGCCTAAAGGCATAAGAAAATGTAGACTAGGATTATGGGAAATTCACTAGAATAAGGATGTAAGATCATGGGATCCTGTTCATGTTTCCACCATTCTCGTCAAAATTTTATACTCCCTAATTGGTTGAGTTCATTAGGTTATGGGATATAGGAAGTGGATTTTGTTCTAAATCATAAACCCCAATCAAAACACCTTATAATGCTCACATTTAAATTTTCTTTTGTGCATTTTGAAGCCATAGGCGAGTTTCTTTTGAGAGACTTATGGGCCTACAAGTTTTTATTTTGTGAGAATCACCTGTATACATGTGATGAGTAAGGGTCACAAATGTGAACTCGATTTTTTTTAAGAGTTCTTTTTGAAACAAAGGACCAAAAATTACGTATGCATGTCAATGTGGAAAATTATACCATAACACAGAGAGAGGAGAGAAAAAAATTCAATTTTTACTTCAAACTCATTATCCCACATTTCCCTTAAATAAATATTTATATATTCATCTATATGAGACATCAAAATAAATTAAATTAGTGAAGTTACTCAATCAATTAACCACCAAAAAAAAGAAAATTAAAAAAATGGAAATTAAACAAAATTTAAAAGAAATTATGAATACATGACCCACAATAGAGAAAAAATAAGGCTTGAATGAGTACACTAAATATATCATATTCTTACAAACACAAAACTATATATTTTATTATAATAATTTATCATAATAGAATTATCAAAATTATCTTTGTTTTCTTTATCTTTTCAATAAAATAATAACTTTATATTGAAATTGAATGGAATTACACTTTATAGTTACATATTATGCTTACAATTTTTATTTACATTTTAATGTATTTACTCTTTTATAAACTCTGAAAAAGTATTCCTTAATATTCTCTCTTTTATTTCATTTTCACCTTTTATTCTTATAATAACCACAAGGAAATTGTTCCATATTGACAATTATTAATTTTAAAATTAAATAGTTATAATTCAAATGAGAATTAATAAATTCAATATTTATACAATTTTCTAACTATTTATTTGAATCAAAATGATGAGATTAATAAATTCCTTTTAATCCCCTTACGAGACTTCATTTCCAAAAAAGAAAATAAATATGTTCTTGTTTATTATTTGATATATTCTATCAAAGATGCAATATTATTTGCTTAACCTATATTTTTAAGCATTCATTGGTATCGCAATAGTTTGTTGATTTTATATTGTTCCATTTTATTAATTGATAGTTGTTTCTCAAATAATTTCCATTTTTTGCTTTTACGATAAGATCATGATTTAAAACATCAATCCTGCAATTTTCTTGTTTATTAACAACTTTATCACTAGTTTGATGTAATTTCTCAATCCATTCCTTTAACACATTTGGAGGACTTTCTTTGAAATATTAATTCCTTTTTTGGTCCCTTGCTCACATTCATATCCTCATATATGGATACGTAGGATAAAAAGGTCAACTTTAGTACTATTTATATCTATTTTTAATATCTACCCACGGTACACTTGATGTCTTTACAAATTATTAAATTCCATAAATGTATTGGCAAACTGGAGAGGCAGACCTAAATAAGTATTTTAGTGCTAAATATATCACACGTGTTGAATCATGGGAGTTAGAGGGAAACAAAAAGACCCACTCCTCCATGGAAGACGGGACTATCACTTAATGCTTTATAATAAACATCAAAATTGTGAAATTGGTGAATAAAATGATTAAGAAACATTATATACCTCACAATCTTCTATTTAGGTTGAATACAACTACTAACATGAGTATGATATAGAAGGTCAAATTCCACTGAAACAAGAGGATTACCATTTTGGATTCTTGATTCTTTTTTCATAGAATATATTCCCTCTAACTCATATTATAAGAGCTTTCTTCATTTTCTCCCAAATATATATATTTGGCACGAGTAGACATGACTATGGGGTTCCCTATTCATTGCATCCGTAAAAGAGAAAAACACCTAAACAAGGAGGGTACCTACTTACCTACTACTACGAAAACATGGATATTTAGAGATAAAATTGAATCCATACCATTGTTGTAATCTATCACAATATGATGGTCACCTTATTGCTCACCAACGTATAGAAGTTCTAGTTGGGTGACCAGGTTACCGCTTCTTTTTGCATTTTTTCCTAATGAATGTAACATATTCCAATAATTGAACTTACAACGTGATGTTCTCTCCCTTATATTAATTCGCTAATATTTGAATGTTTTTCAATGACCATACTCACTTTTAATGGAAATGTAACCCCAAGCAAAATCATCAACCAACCCACATGTTGCAATTTTTATATTACATATTTCTTGGATTAAGGTTTTTCTCACGATGTTGTAGATAGTATAAATTTCATTAAATGTATTATTAAGAAAATATTTGTGTAAGTTTTATGTTGTATAAAAATTATTTATAGAAGAATTTTAAAAATAGAAAATAAACAATAATGAGAATAAAAAAAAAAATACATAGATATTTCTCTTGGATTTTAAAATTGGGATTACCAAATTAATTTTTCATTATACTCCTTTCAATGTTACAATACCTATATATATATGTCGAAGCATTCGTAAATCCTAATCCATTAACCTTGGATTAGAATATAACTGTAGTTCCCTTGACTGGATCTACAAGACACCATGGGTAGAAAACCATCATGCTCAAAACCATGTCCAAAATCCATGCACAAAACGATAGATAGGTTTGCCCACCTAATATAGTGTCAAAAAAATTCTCGGGACACTGCCTCAAACCTCATACATGGGGGCTACCATCCCCCTAAATCCGCTCAACAACGGGTGTTGTACCCCTTGCGCCCAATGCAACAAACAAAAAAAGACACTGTCCCCTATAACTTTCAGGCATAAAAGTCATCATGAAAAAAATATAACACACAACTAACAATTTCATCAATGTAATCATTTTATCCATACTTAATATGCATCCATGTATTGAAAAAATGTTACTCATATAACTAATAAAAACCTCAGCCGCACGCACACTGTGTACTTTGCTTCCCCACACTGTGTATTTTACGGCTTGCCGCGTTCCGCGTTATATATATATATATATATATATGGCATTACTCTATAGCTATATATCTATATATATGGCCTAATAAGTGGGGTATCCCCCTTGGTTACTATAAGTTAGGCAGTTCAGAGAGCGGATCCTTTGAAGATCGGCTCTTTCAGAGAGAGAGTTGTTCTCTGCTTCAAAACCTCCGCCTCCTAAAATGGAAAGAATAGGAGAGAAAGACGCGAAAACCCCCGCCATCTTACTCACGAGATAATCTACCTAGCCTACTACCAAGGCTTTGAATTTGATGTATCTTCCCTAATCTATCTCATAAAAAAAATTGAACATCTACTAAATTTTCTAATTCAAAAACCTTGTAAGAATTTGGAACCATTTTAGTTTCACATCTTCCCACTTATAGTATCAATTGTCACCGGATAAAAACAATAATTTTACAAACTTTAAATTGGAAAAAAAGGAAAAGAAATGAGTTTCAATTTGTGTCATACCATAAACCCAATAGATTAGGATTGACAAGCATGGACGGTTATTACCGATTAGTGGACTTAAATAAAAACAAGTGACACATATGCCATTGCTTCGCAAGTTCCAAAAAACTTAAATACCGAAAATGGCTACTTTAACTTAGAATCGACCAAATCCTTTTAAAATTATAGCTTCTCAAAGGGTACAGATCATCTTTGTGTAACCTTTACATATTCCTTTTTCGCTTTATAATTTATCAGTGAATATGTTTGATCTATATATCCAGTCCAAAGAGAATAAATTATTGACCTATATAATTTTAAAAAATTATTTCAACATTACCTTATTATAATTCATGTTCCTTCAATTATATAATATAATATATTATATATAGCCTTCAGAAATGACCTTTAGAATTTGTAAATTATAACAATATAAGAAAATTAGTGTCAAGAGGATAACATGTTATGCCATGTGCTAACCTGGTAAGCGAACATTGTTGGCATTCACATAAATCCCTTATCATTTTAAGAAAATCCCTAGGATTCGCACTAACCAGTAATAGGTATTTAATATGTCCGTGACCCTAATTTTTAGCCCCATATATATATATATCTAAATATAAATAAATAATAAATAGACTTTTAATAATTTTATTATTAAATAGAGATTTTTTGAACTATGTATTAATATATATTTTATATTTTAAAAGTATATTTATAAATTTTATTTTTTTTATTAAATAATTTTATTTTTGAAAAATCTGTGACTATGTTTATAAAATATATAGATCTTTTCTATTTTTAAAAATAATTTTATAATTTTGTTTTTATTAAATAGTTTTTTTTAAACATCTATATATAATCAGTTTTAATGTTTTGGATAAATACTTCACCTATTAATATTTCTCTCTTTACTACGCATTTTGAAACTTACAATCCATAACTATACATTGCAGATTAAAATTTCTCCCCGCAACACTTCGAAAATTTTAATTTATTAAATTTATTAATATCAATATTAAAAATTCAACATATTTTGTTAATAAATATTAAAAAAATCAACATAACGTAAATGGACAATTAATAAATTTATTATTTTATAACGTAACGAATTGAAAAAATATGTTGATATTTGGTAAAGTGCCAATGTGGAGTTTCAAATATTTTAACTAAAAAATTACTCGGTTAATGCTGATTGGAAATTGTGCCAAAGTTTCTAAATATATGTGAGTAATAGATTATAAACAATATTACACTGTCAAGATCAATTTCTTTTGTCTCTAATTCCGGACAATACTAAAAAGAATTGAACATTCGCGTTCCATCATCATATTAAATAATCCCACAGCTATACTGACAGCAAAGCTAGGCCAAACCAATGTACACTGATAACAACGCTAGGCCAAGCCACTTACAGGTGGTTGTACTAGTCAATTCCAAGTGGTTGTACTAACCAAGGTATACTGAATCCTGATAACAATGCTAGGCCAAGCCAATTCCAAATAGTTGTAATAGTAATTTTTCATAAGAAAATCAGTGCCATACAGCATGAGGGAAAATACTACCACAGAGTAAGGAGATCTAAAATGACACTGCTATACAGAATACTACGACAGAGTAAGGAGATCTTAAATTACAGGCAATACCATCTACCCTAAAATGAGTCAAATCCCAATGACAAAGCCACGAGCTTCATACTGGCCCCAAAACAAAATCTAATAAACGTGGCATGCAGTAGTTACAATAGGATGCCCACTAGCATGAATTATTTTTACTGTCGTCTGTCCATATTCCCATTCCCTGTCAAGCTGTCAGAATTTGTTTGGTCTGCATTGGTGCTCTCTTTCAATCCAATCTCTGGATCATGTCGGTCTACTACTATGTTGTCTTCAAAGCCTAGTTGCTTCCGGTACACAAAATACAGCGATATCTGCCCTATGCCCAATGGTACACCAAGAATATTTGGACACTGCAATGACCAAAACACAGTGTGAATGTACAGATATATTTAGTTCCGATTTCTTGAAAAATATAAGAAAATATGTAGAACAGACTGCTGTATATTGATGTTACCGCCAAGATGAGGTCTTTATCAAAAAGGAAGTAAGTCATCCATAAACAGCTGTTAATAAATGCGAACAGGGAGAAATGGATGGGCATAAACTCCACACTCTTAGTCCGTATCACCAATTTCTGTGCACATTAAAGAAATGGGGGTACTGGTCAAAACGTATTTGATTCAAATATCATAATAAAACCTTATAAATTCCACTGCTAAATGTGAAAATGCCAAGAAATATACTTACAACGATGGAAAGTGGGGAAGCATACATAACAACAGTGACGATCATTCCCGAAGTCCCTACCAGCATTTTTCTACTTTTGTGATCATGAAGAGCAAGCTGAGAAACTGTTGCGATAGCGGCAAACACCATCAACACACCCACGACTATTCTCATCATTGCTATCTGAACAACAAACAATCGATTCAATATATTCATGTCAGTCTCTACCTTGGCCTAACATAAACATACAGTTATATAACTACAGGCAAACATAATATATTGAGCTGCAGATTAATGAGCGCATCCGAATTGCTCCATGAAATAAATTGCTTGAGCTCTTTGTTCGACACTTAGCAGTCCTCTGATATATCCTGGTAATTTTTCGGAGAAGCTGTGAGATCAGTAGTTCAAAGTACGCAGTAAAGCTGATGGAAAAGGGGATACATAATGAAATGATAAGAGAATATGAGACTTGAAATCTACCTTGGAATGGCGTGGAGCGAATTTCAGATATATAGTAACGAACAGAAGCTGTAGAATGATTCCAACGCCATTGACAGTCGATACCAAGATGTTTTCGGAGCGATTACTGATCAGGGGTGAGCCATACCACGTGTAAAGGAGACAATTTAACAGAGCGATTGCATAGGGGAGGCCAGAGAAATCCTCTGTCGATCCTTTCTTAATCACTCTCCTAAACGTAACGCTGCATATAAATATTTAGTTAGAACTAAAGTTCAATTTACACAACCACATTAGTTTATCTCAGCCCAAATTTTTCTTAAAAAGGTACTTAAAAATTTGAATGGACTTACATTGGGGCTCCATACAGCAACAAGGAAGCTGCGTTTCCTGATACATAAAACAATGCAAAGTGCTCGTCTTTTCAGCGATTGTTCAATAACTTCAATCCTTTGCGAACCAGTTAAGGTCAAATCTATGCAAGTGAAGAGCACAACAAACGAACTGAAATCTAAAAGCCAGCGAATGAAATCATTTTCAAGTGTAAAACATAAAAAGAATGACAAAGAGTAGCAAGCACCTAGAATGCCAACCGAAAAATGTATGTAGTTAATCATGCTTTCTATCTGAAAATCTAAGAAAGCCAAAAGCCAAAGCAAAATAATGATGGATGGACGAAGTTGAGGGAGTGAGAGAGATGAGAATGAAGGTGTTTCTTTTCTCAATGGTGGAATTATCGTAGTGTTTAAGGAATATTTATAGGAAGGAGGCACACATTCTCTAGGTTTTGTCACCGTGCACATGGGGTCATCGCATGCTGAAGAGTCGTGTAAAGCCAAAAAGTTACCAAACCCTGTTTGGTGGTAAACAATACAGGCTCGAATATGTACATCTGATATTTCTCATTACGTTGAGTAATTGAGGCGTGACTCGTGTCATATCCATTATAAAAACAAACCGACATGACCACGCGGTCCAGATCCTAAAAAGTACCGTTTCATGCTTTACTGTTCTCTCCAATCCATGTCGAATGGAATAACCCCAAATCTGATCTTTTTATAATTGGCAAGTGGACGGAATAATTTTCTCTGACCGGAAATAATGAACGAGGTTTGTTAACATTTAAATAATATGAACGGCTTTACATGGGGTTAGTTGGTGAAAGAGTTTTCTGATCGGCAAAGGGCACGTGAAGGGTCCTGAAACTTTGAAAGGCTGCTGGGTGGTGTGCAGCTGTAAGTGAAGTAAGAAAGGTGGTAGTGGAGTAGAGGCTGCGCGACAAAGATAGAGATGGAGTGGGCCTGCGCACATTCACACAAACCCTACGCACCACGAAATGACTTCCTCCAGGATTGCAACTGCGTTTATGACGTGGAAAATCTCTTTGGCGAATATTGTGACTGCGTTTATGACGTGTAAAATCTCTTTGCAAATCTAATGCATTATAATAACAGTCAATGGTGCTTTCGTTCTCCATTCTTTATTATTTTCCATGCATTTGCTCTGTACATCGACTCTCGACCTAATATTTGAAAACTCAGGTACGCGACAGCGGGGCCATTGCTTTCCCGTATACAGGGGATTCCTTTCGCTTTTCGTCCGAGACTCTGTGCCATGACATTCTAAAACTAATCTGCCCATGAACTTGTTAGCTAAAAAAGCCTCTGAAATCCCCTCTCTGGACGTGTTTGATATCATTGGTTCATTTCGATGAATGTCATTGATTTGAAACTTGGGCCATGTCATATTCATCTTGCGTGGATGAAAAAATTCCATGATTTTGTACTGATGTCAAAGATAACAACAAAATCACAAAGTGGGAGATGAGACAATTGCATGATTTTTGTACTCATGTCAAATATACCAATAAAACCATAATGTGGGAGACTACAAGTGGATGGCGAATATTTATCACCTACACCCTTCGTGACATAAGAAGGCGTAGGCCATAAAAATTTGAGCTATTATATTAATCTTTGCACTGAAATTCCAAAATATGAAGTCGGTGACATCAAAACCTTACACATCCACGATTGTATTTTTTGATATTTATAAGTCAACCCATCATTGTCAAACTAGGAGGGGTAGAGTTATTACCTCCTGATATGACTACGTTTAACATTTTCATTCGAGTTTGATTCTTTAAATTTTAAAAATAAGAAAAAAAAACAATTTTCAAAATATTATTACTAATTATATTTTATATTTCACTCTAAATTTATTAATAATATATTAATTTATTTTTCAAAATAAATTATTTCATTAGCATTTACCTTCATTCCATGCACATAAGCAAATATTACCGTATAGGATTAGGTCAAGGACTATTGTATTACAAGAGGACTACCTAAGGATATCCAATCTTGTTATTCATTTTGGTTATGGATGGACTTAGAAGTATCAAATAAGCAAGAAAATCTAGCAAAATTATTAGATGTAAGGTCACAAAAAAAATTTCCACATCACATCTAATGTTTCTTGATGACTTTTTTTGTTCGGGGCAAGAAAAATCTTTAAATGGAAGACTTTTAATGAAATTATTAACAAATGCGGAAATGCTTCAGGGCTCCTAATCAATAAAGAGAAATCATAACTTTTTTTGGATGGGATGGAGGCAAAGATGATAAATTAGATTGTAGATCTATTTGGCGTCAAAGTCAAAATTATTGCAAATGGATTCAAATATTCGAGGTTTTTCTTAAAGTGATGCTCCAAGGTATTTCAGTTTATTCGATGCACTTGTTCCACATACCTATGACATTCATTCATGAAATTGACACCATCATAGTTAAATTCCTATCAGCAAGAGTAACAAACACTAAGAAATTTCATCTAGCACATCTTGAAGCAATTTCCAAGCGAGAGGAGGAAGGGGGCCATGGAATTAGAGACATGAAGAGCTTCAACCTCACCATTCTCACGAAGAATTTGTGGAGGGAATTTTTTGAGTCGAGCATATGGAAAGAAATAATCAATGATAAATATATACACAATTTGAAGTTAGAAGACTTGGTTAAATCAAGTGCACTAGAAAGGTCCAATGCTTCATACATATAGCATAGCTTGATGAATGCTAAGCCTTGGCTTTGTGGAAATTTATGTTAGGGGGTTAGTTGTGGTGCAAATATTTCGATTGGTCTAGACGTGATTAATGGTATGTCAGAGGACCAATCCCTCCCTGCTCCCATTATCCAATTTCTAAATGGACACAATAGTCATTCATTGGCTCAAATTGGTGATCTCTGAGCATCATTTCTTTCCACTAATACCTCACCAAAATCTTTGGATCTTGGGATTCTTGTGGAGTTCAAACATGATTGGGAAGAGTATCATTATAAACTTTATCATTCTAGAATTATGTGAGAAGGAGGAGAAGTATGTTTGGGGAGATCTTCCTCTCGCACAAAATATTTTGGTCAATATAGTATACAGATACATTACACAATGACAATGTTTAGATCGTTGCTTAGATTGGCTCTCTTGCATGTGGAAATGGGAAGCACCTCTTAAGCTGAAATGATTTACATGACTTTTTTTACATAATCACATTCATACTTGGGAGAACCTCTCAAAGATGGGATTCCATATCTCTTTGGAGCAATGTATGAGGGTGTTGTGCATTTATTCTAGAGCCACCCCTTTGTACTTAATATCTAGAATTAAGTCACAATATATCTAAAGATGGATGCTTAGATGGACATATATTCTATCTTGTGTTGCCTCAGTAAATGAAAAGTTGATGAGAAAGAGTTCAGGACTATTCCATTGTATATGTTTTATGAGATTTTTTGTTTTAGAAATGCCTATAGAGAATATATAACAGCCCCTGGTTAAAAGTTCATGTAATAAAAGTTAATAAAGGAAAAATAAGACCATAGTTAAGGGACAATTATTCCAAGTTGAATGTTGGGCAAAGATATCCTAGTGGGAATCATTAGATGTGTTTATGGCTAAAAGAAATTGGAGAAGGCTTTGGAAAGGAAAAATGACATTTTTGACACATTTATTTATGAAAATAAAGGAAAATAGGAGAAAAGGGAGGTGAAAGGTTAGAGGTTGCATGTGAGGAGGAAATTGAAGGAAAATGATGGAAAATGAAGAAAATAGAGTCCTAATTGATAAAGGGACTTCTGAGAATCAGTTTGTAACATTTTTTTCATCCAATTTTGGAGCTCTCTCATTATTCTCTCCCTTTCTCACCCTTGGACACTTAAAGTTTGCTTGGAGCACTCTAGCCTTGGAGAAAGGTAGGAAAAGAAAGCGAAAGGAAGGAAAACAAGGATTAAGTAATGAGGAGAAATATCAAGCAACTTCAACAATAATACTTGAAGGTAACATATTGCATGTGTAATTTCGTAGTTGGTTTTGACATGCATGGTTTTACATGTTGGTGTATGGTTCTCTTGTTGTCAGTGGCATGGTTTTGTTGGATTATGACAGTGGTTTTCAGCCTAGCCTTTTCTTTTTTTGGATAACCATGGTGTGATGGGATTATTTTCCTGGTTTTGAGCTTTGGAATTGCCGGATGGTTTCGGAATCCAGGCGAAGGTGGTCTTAATAAAATCCCAAAGGCATAGGAATCCATTGACCCATTTTGGGGAGATACACAGTAAATCCTGAGGGTGGAGCCTTGATTTAGGGCCTAGTGATCCAATTTGGATTGCGATAAAGCCTGAGATATTGGTGTCTTGGTTTAGGGCCTAGTTATTTGATGTGGATTATGGTAAACCCTGAGAGTCAGGGAGAGGGAAAATTCCTTAAGGATAGTGATGGAGTTTGGAGGTATTCCTAGCTTGGTTTTCTTTTGTGATCACGGTGTTGGTTTTGGTGAGATCACAGTTTGGTGAGGGTGGAGGTGGTTTAACCTCTCGATTCCCTTGGTTATTTTTGAATTTTTTTATCCACAAGATCCAACATTCATGTATGGAATATGGCATGACGGTGACTGGCTGAAAGAAATATTTTGTTTAGCCATGTCTACAGTTGGGTGGTATGTTGAATTCTTGAACTTGTTCGGATTTGCCTATGTTTAATAAAATCTAAGTTCTCTTTATTTTTTACTTGTTAATATGTGGCTTTAATGGCTATCATCTCATTTTTATTTTCATGGGTTAATGCTAGTTATAACCATGGTTATATGACTGGTTATTGTCATGGTTATTTCATGTATTTACTTGTAACTAAAATGATAATTGATGCAAGACCTAATTGATGTCAAAACAATTAAGGGAAGAGGGTGGTGTTCCTTCTTGTCAAGTCTCATATGAGTTATCACTAATTTATGCTCTGTCTTGTATTCATTTCTTGTAGATTACATTGATGCCAAGTGTTTGACAAAATTTAAGTCCCAGTTGGGGATTGTGAGGCCTAGTCCTGGAGTCATTTTTTGAGTTGTAAGACTTGTTATTATATAAATCATGGATTCTAGAAGTGCCATTGAGTTTTGGGAAGTGACATGGGTTCTCGACCTAAAAAAGTGGCCCAAATCTCGGGGGTGTTGACACAACATTTAGAAAAATACTTCTTGGACACTAGCATACCATGTTGTGGGAGCGTCCAGAGACTTTTGGATGGAGCATACTCATATCATGGGAGCATCAAGGGGTAAGTCAACTGAGTGGGACCCAAATATTAGTTACCTAAGAGGTTGGGATGGTTCCTCGAAGTCTTGGTGCTGATGTGGAAGGTCTGTATGGTGTATTTCAATTACTTCAACTTCCTTAAGGTGACATAGGAAGTCAAATCATATCATAATAACTTATCATCACATGTTTACGCTAGTTGGACGATTACTTGGGTAGATGTGGGTGGAGGCCGTTATAGAGTGGTATCAAAGCATGGTTCACCCTTCCATCTTGATGGGATATGTGTTGGTCATGCACTCATTTCGGTTGCACATGTGTCAATTATCATTGAATGTTTTTTGCATATGCATGGTGTCAATCATGGGTGTAGGGATGTCTCTATGTTAAAGAGGATGTTGTTGCATGAAGTGTGTCATCATGGCTATATGATTGGCTACATGTTGTTTATGCTTGCATATTGTCAATGTATAATGATATGCTTGTTGTAGTCATGCATGAAGTTATTGTATGTGTAGTTGATATGGTCATGCATTGATGACTAGACTCTAGTTAGAATGATGAATATATGGTTACCTATTATGTGTTATATTTCTATAGGCAGTCGTGACTATGTTATACGTGTATCGTGCTTATTTGTTGATCTTGTAGAGAAGGTGCCCTCCCTAAATTATACTAAGGTATGTTGGTTTATTGTGATTTTGTTTAGTTGACATGATATACCTTGTAGGAAGAATATTAAAGATGATTAGCAAGATGGTAGACTATAGTTCTTGAGACTCTCCTTATGGATCAGATGAAATACATGGCGTTGGGAACTCTTCTGATTTGGAAGACAGTAAAAATCTTAAAGGTAGAAATAAGTAGTTGCAAGGTGGAAAATGACAGAATCATACAGTCACAAGAGAAACAAGCAGAGGTGAATGCAGTGATACTTTAAAGTTTGTCAGAATTGCAACGACATGGAAAACTTTAGATCAGCCATGAGAAGGAGGACAATACTAATGGGGCATATGGAAACAGGGCCCATGGTGAGTATAGGTTGGATGGAGAGGACATGATTAGAGATGGTAGGTCCTTGGATACTCCGAATAGGAGGGGTGATAGACACATGTGTTATTCTAGTTCTGGTTCTGACAAGCATTATGATCATTGTCATCATCATCCTTACAGGAGGAATGACAAGGGATATTTTCTAGATGAGTTTAAGAAAGAGAAGCCACCTACATTTGATGGAGATATGAAGAAACCATAGGATGCAGAGGCCTGGTTGCTTAGTATGAGGAAGTTCTTGAGATTTTACAATTATTCAAAGAACTTGAAAGCAAAGATAACCACTTTCAGTCTTAAAGGGAAACATATATTTGGCGGGAAGATGTGAAGAATGTTAGAGGAATTCGGGAATATGACTTGTTTTAAAACGAGTTTGAGAGGCTCTTTAAGAAGAAGTATTTGTCGAAAAGGTACTATGACGACAGAGCTAAGGAGTTTTATGAGTTTTAGATGGGTTCCATGACAGATGATGAGTATACGAGCAGGTTCTTGGAGTTGTTGAGATATGTTCCTTACCTAAAGGAGGAGAAGGCCAAGGTTCAAAGATTCATTTGTGGACTGGGAGTAGCATATAGAGACCAGCTTGAGTTTGATGAGCTTAGATCATTGGAGTAGGTCATATGAAAGGTGAAACATTGTTATGAGCAATCAAAGTGTAAAGTTAAGCATAAGGGTTACTTGAAAGGAAATGAGAAAGTTAAAGGAAAATGGCCACCAAAGTGAGGAAGACCTCAAGATGCAAGTGTGAAAAAAAATGTAGTCCCTTACAAGAAGCTCAATATAGCTTAGAAGGGACAAGAAGAGCTGCAGACTAGGGGCAATCTTAGAGCATCGTTGCAATGTTGGATATGTCGTAAGGAACATCATAAGAGGGATTCTCCATAGTATCAAGGTGGTAGAACCCATATCTATAGTGCTCAGGAGGCCCATATAGTTGGTGATGTTGTTCATGGCATTCCTCGGATCTATGCAATTGTGGGAAATAGTTAGGTGGAGCATCAAGCATCTATCATTCAGAAGGATGGGAAGCTTTGTGATCAAGTTGTTTCTATTTTGATTGATCCTAGATCTAATTATAGTTATATTAATCTTGACCTGGTGGATAAGTGTGGTTTGAGAAAATAAGTGCATGCAAAATCTCGATTGATAAAGTTAGATACAGGTACAAAGAAGAGAGTTCACCATTAGGTAAGAACTTGTGGATTTGAGTTAAATGGTATTAATGCAACAACACAATTGATTGTACTACCATTGGGATCGTATAATATGCTTTTGGGTATGGATTGGATGTAGCCTCATAGGACCAAAGTGGATTTCCTTGACAAGACCATTGAGTGTGTGGATGATAGTGGGAAAAATATAATTTTGTAGGGAAAGAAGAAGCCTACATTAGTGAGGATGGTTACCACTATGCAGGCTAAGCGTAGTTGTAGAAAAAGTTGTGTGATGTTTGTAGGGCATATATTTAGTGGCAAGGGTAAAGATTTTGAGGATGTAGAAATCTTCAAGAGATACCTTGTGTTGCATCAAGATCATTATTTGTTTCCAACAGAGATTCAAGAGTTTCCTCCTCACATGGAAGTAGATTTATCTATTGAGTTGGTTCTAGGGGCAACACCAACATCAAAGGCATTTTACATGATGAGTACTCCAAATCCAGTAGAGTTGAAATTGCAATTAAAGGAGACGCTTGACAAGGGAAACATTAGGCCAAGTATATTGCCTTGGGGTGCACTAATAATGCTCATAAAGAAGAAAGATGGTATTCTTAGATTGTGCATTGATTACAAGTAGCTGAACAGGGTAATGGTTAAGAACAGGTACACATTTCTGAGAATTCATGTTTTCTTTAATCAGTTGAAGGGAGAAATAATGTTCTCTATGATCGACTTGAGATCAGGATATCATCAGGTACGCATCAAGGAAGAGCATATCTATAAGGCTGCGTTCAAGACTAGGTATGGGCATTATGAGTTTGTTGCAGTTCCATTCAATTTGACTAATGCCCCAACTAAATTTATGTGTTTGATGAATAGTATGTTGCATCCTTTTCTACAAACGTTTGTTATTGTTTTCGTTGATGACATCTTGATATACTCCAAGAATGAGAAAGAGCATGCCGAGAATTTATAGTAGTTTTGAGGTTGCTAAGAGAGCATCAGTTGTATGCTAAGCTTATCAAGTGCAGCTTCTTTCAGACATAGGTGCATTATTTGGGACATGTCGTTTTCAAGGAAGGCACAGAAGTTTTGGGAATAATATGGAGATGGGGGGATGAATCAGTGTTGAGTCCGAAACCTGCACTTCCCTATATACCCTTTCAGCCTTCTTTTTCCATTTACTTCATCCAGCCAGCTGTCAAATCATTGCATATTAGTCTAAAAAGAGCTTATGAAATGGTTTCCTAACTATGTTTATGATTGTTGTTTGATTTAAATTTTTTGTTCAAACAGCTGCGGAAACTTGTCACTTTCTGCAGCCAGCCCAAGTTTCCGCAGCCATTTTGTCAAAGGCTATGTTACAGGTTTCCAATGGAGAAACCGGCCACATGGGCAGGATGCAAGTGACATGTACATGGAGTGTGTCCCAGCCAAATCACTCATAAACGGTCATGGTCAACGACGGTCAAAGGAAGGGCCAAATGAGGAATTTTGCGATGGCGCGACTCTGTTTTGCCCACGTGAAGGTTTGTGTGGCACGATCCTTAGTTTCTGGAGGTACTGGCACAACTGTCAATCAGCCCGTGAACTGAATCAAGCAGCCACCACTCCATGGATTCAACTGCCATAATGACCATAACGCTAGATCTCAGGCCGTGGAGATTTACGTGTCTCTTGGTAGCATAAAATATAGGAATTAGTTGCAAGCATTTTCACTTATAAATAATGCGTTGATATACACTAGATAGTTAGTTTTTGAGATGTAATTTTGACTATTGTTATCAGCCAACTGTATTTCACTTTACTTTGTTTTATTACTGCACTTTAATATATAAGAAGACAACATTCCTGAATTCGATTTGTGACTAAGTAATTGGCTGGCCGAGGTTACAGAGGGCCCTGTACACCAAAGCTTTGTATAGTTTGTTACTCGCTTTCATTTACTGTTTTTATAATCATTACTTATATATAGTTTATGTTGTTTTGATGTTCATTGCTGTCCATATTTCCTTTATGTTTTTTTTTCCATAACTGTTAGCTATTCAATGCTTCTTTTACAGGTTTTTGTAGGCAGCCCGGGAAAATTTACATATTTTTGATAACTACTGACATGAGATCATCTTGTCCTTTCTGCTGATTTTCATTTACTAAGTTTAATTCCAACATTGTCATTTCTTTCAAGTTTTGTTTTGCTTAATTACTTTTCTGCCATTTAGACATCATATTACTTGCTTGTTTATGATTTCCTTTCTATAGCCAAGCAACTCAATTAGTAAGGAATCAGAATACTTGTTGTAGTATGATTTAGTTTGCTTTCCTGCAAGTTAGAGATTGAATTACTTATGTCATTTTCAAGAGTTGAAATATGAATGAGTAGTTAAATCTTAGTTTCCTTTTATGCAATTTAATTTCCTACAATTTAGATATCATAATACTCAGCTTGTTTATGATTACTTCCTATAGCCGGAGTGAGTCGAAAGGTGAAGGGTCAGAGTATGGATTGAAGTAGTGTGATTTATTTTGTTTTTCTTTCAGTCTTTGAGTTGCTTTAAGTTCAATTTTTATTTTCTTTCTCATACAATAGTAAGGATACTTGGCCATTGTCACTAGTTCATTGTTTTGGTACATTTATTTCTTTTGAGAATTGATTTCATTAGAGTCAGTTTGGAAACCTTCTTTTTGAGAACTTTTAAGTTTGGAAAATCATTGTAGAAATCACTATTACCATCCATACTTAATTTTCAATTTCGCCATCTCACACTAGGGAATCCACAGAAGATAAACCCAAAAACAAACTAAAAAACCCAAAAATGACAAAAGACTAAGAAAAAGGTTATCTTGCACATACAGTGCACTTCACTTCATCAGTTTACGACTCCCGGATTGAAATTTTAAATAGCAATTTAGGACATACTAAATTGACCAAACATTTTGGCGCTGTTGCCATGGAAGTGAAACTAGGTAGCCAATTTCTTAAAAAACAAATATAAATAAAAAAAAATTTCAAGGAAGGAAAATTGATAACCTCTCAGAGTATGCTCTCCTCTTGCACATAATGTGACTTGGAGGATCAAAAAAGAGAAAGTTATTGGTTTAATAGTTTCTTGAGTATGCTCTCTTCTTGCACCTAGAGTGACCTGGAAGATCAGAAAGAGAATTATTAGCCCAACTTAAAGAAAAATAAAAAATGACATGCATAGAGCAAGAATTCTAGGGAGGTTTTTAGCTAGAGCCAAGAGTTTGATTTTCACAACTCCATCTACTTCAAGGAATAGACAAGAGACACCTCCATCATCTCCAACTCATACTCCTAGCCTTAGGATTCTCGGAGTTCAAGAGGCAGTAGTTGAATTAGGAGACTCTCACACACCATCCATCGAATCTGAATTAGGAAAAGATCCTTTCTTTCCTTCTACAAGGAGACACATTGTAATTGAAGAAGTAGAATCACCTGACGAAGAAGAGGGAGAAATTCCTCCTCGTTCGCCATTAGTTTTCCCTAATGGATGGGAAGAAATGAATAATGAATTAAAAAATATTAGACTATTTACTTTAGAATCTACACTTTTTCCTTAAATAAATCAGTCAAATACATGATTTGTTGATTCTCAAGCCTTCATTCATATGTCCTATAATAAGCATTGATTTGAAAAGTTTCATGTAAGTAATAATGGTGCAAACATGTATTTTGGGGATGATCAATCACCCAAAATTAAAGGGTATGGTGATGTATCTATGACATTACCAAATTGTTGTGCTAAATTAATTCATAATGTGATACATTTTCTCGATATTAAGAAGAATATATCTCATTTTCAAGCATAACAGATCAATGTTTCAAGGTATACTTTGTAAATATAACATTTTGTTGTGAAAGATATAGAAGATCACTCTAAGGTTCATGCAACAGGAGTTAGAGTTGCATGTTTATATAATCTGAATGCTACTATAAAATTCATGAAGTTTTGGAATCCACATCCATGATGGTAGAATTCATTTGGCATCAAGCATATCACCATGTTAATTATCATGATTTATTCCTACATTAATTATCATGATTTGTTGCTATATTCAGGTTGCTTGCAAAAGGTTACTCACATATATAGAGAATTTATTATGAAGAAATTTATGCACCTGTAGCTAAGCTAAACACATTTAGAATAATGATTGCATTGGATACATGATATAAATGGAAACTACGTCAGCTAGGTGTTAAGTTTTATTTTCTAAATGGTGAAATAAAAGAAGAAATGTATCTTGTTCAACTTGAAGGATTCATAAAGGAGGTTCAAGAGATTTTTTCTTGTAAATTGAAGAAATTTTACATTAATTAAAATAGGAAAAGAGATGTCAGTATGTGAAGATTGAATCCTTTCTTTTTCAAAAGGGTTTTATGATAATCAAAAGTGATCCTAACATGTATATCAAGTCATATCGAAATATTCACTTTGTTATTACTTATGTATATGTTGATGATGTTATTATAATAGGAAACAATTCTACATTGATTAGAGAAGTTAAAATACAACTGCCACAAGATTTTTAGATGAAAGACATTGGCAAATTTGATTATTTATTAGGTCTTGAAATATGGAGAAAATTTGGTGAGACATTGGTTACATAGAGAAAATGTATGAATACCTAATCAAAAGTTTCAAAATGGACCAATTTGAGATAGTATCAATCCCTTTAGAACATAATGTAACACTCCATAGTAATGACAGGAAAATAGAGGTGAATGGTACAATATATCATTAGCTCATGGGGCATCTAAATTACCAAACTACAAACAATCCAATAATATCATATTTAGTCAACCTACAAAGTTAGTTCATGGCCAAGCCTCTTGAAATTCATTGGAAAGAGTGAAGAAAGACCTTCAATATTTTAAAGGGACTTCTAATTTTGGAATTCAATATACTAATGATTTTCATGCTGAGTAGGGAAGCTATTCTAATTCAGATTGGTCTATAAATATTTATGATAGAATATCATCTTTAGGATATGGATTTTTCCTTAGATCTAGGATCATGGCATGTAGGAGCAAGAAGAAGCCAACTGTTTTTGTAGTGAACTAATGCTGAGTAGAAATCATTGTGCAATTCTATTTGTGAAGTTATTTTGTTGAGGGCAATTCTTGAAGATGTGGGAGAAGAACATAAAAGGACAACAATTACCAAATGTGATTATAAAAGCTCCATAAAACTAGGAAATAATAATATATACCATGCAAGATGAAAATGCATTGAGACTTACTATCATTTTGTTAGGGAGAATATGCAGTATAAGGAAATTGATTTACTTTATTGTAATACTAATGAAAATGTGGTAGAAATATTTACAAAGAATCTTGGAAAGGAAAACTTCAAATTATGTAGAAATCAGTTAGGCATTGTAGAAAACACATTTCTATATAAAGATGGAATGTCTAGATAATGTAGAATTCCATCTTTAGATATTAGTAGAAACTTTTTAAAAATGTTTGTTAGGGATTCATTATAAGGGATTGTCTTAATTAATAATGGTTAGTTTTGAAATCCCTTATGTTTAGTTATATTATAATCCTATATAGTTAATTGATTACTATTTTGGTGACTATAAAAATGAGTATAAGCACCCTCCATCATAATGGTTGTCTCATCTTATAACTACAACTCATATTCCAATAATTTCTCTTCCATAAGTTTTCTCCACCTAAAAAAAGTAGATGGCCATCCACTATTGATTCTCTCGAAACTATTATATATATATATATATAAATATATATATAAATTATAGATAAAACCCATTAAATAAAATAACGATGGCCATCTACTATTGATTCTCTCGAAACTATTTTATATATATAATATATATATATATATATATATATATATATATATAAATTATAGATAAAACCCATTAAATAAAAATGGTTATTTTATTAGTTTAAAAAAAAACTCTAGATATTTTTTAATGGAAAAATGAAAATTAATTTTTATATTTAAAAAAATGTAGTTTGTAAATAAGAATGTTGATTCATAATTAAATTTATTCCTTAATAAAAATTAATATTTAGACTTAACTTTTCAAAAAAATTTAATAAAATAGTGAACCAAATAAAATTTAAAGGTATAAGGAAAAACGATCTTGAAAAGACTCAAATCAAAATTAATATATTTACAATTCTTTCAGCTATATAAAAAATATATTATTCATAAAAAACATATTATTCATTAAAAAACATATTATTCATTTAATTGAGCCACACGACTTGAGATTTAACGTTGTTTCGCACTTGAATTGTGTGTCAACTTCATAGTTGTTTTTAAGTGATCCACTTCACGTTATTTTTTCATTTCAAATTTAAATTTACACCCCTCTCTAAATATTATTGTTGTAATTTTAAAGAGAATTATTTTTTGATTAGGTATAGAAATAGTTATATCAAATGTTATGTTTTTTGTGTTTATATTTATGTAATGCCTACAATAAAGCTGTAAATATTTTATTATCAGCCGTAAGATTAATTGAATAACTATTTTTATTTTTGGGTAAATTGAATAATTATTACTATCACTGTTTGAATTGAATTATATTGTTAATTGGAAATGATTAGAGTATCAAATGAATCTAGTGACTCTTCATGAAAAGAGGCTAAAATTAAAAGAAAAGAAGTTGCTAGAAAATCGTAATTACCTTCCCCAATTATGTATGCTTCCAAAGAAAGGATGTAAGTGGAAGGAAAAACCGTGTTGTAGGGACAGACAGAGAGGGGTTGACAGCTAAGTCTGGTGAAGACCAGATAGCATAGGCACATTGTGCCAATACCTTGTAGAAGACAGAGTGGTCTTGCAAGTGTGCTTGGGGGGAGATTGCGTCCCGAAGGACCAATCTCATGGTTGGGTGGTTGAGAAGCGACATAAAACAGAGGTGATCTTTCTAAAGGGTTCTACATTTGCGTTCCATATTCAGGTATGGAAAATACAACTATATCTATATAGTTAAAAAAATGAGACTTTTACAGAAAAAGAAAGAACTATTACTATGTCTGTATAGGACTTTTACAGTAAATGAAAGAATAAATAACAGTGTCGGCAGAGCTAAGAAAACGAGATCATTTTAGAAAATGAAAGACCATTTATTTTTAGAACCTCATTTGAATGTAAAATGCAAGGTAACAATAGTTTAATGAATTGTTTTTATGCTATAAGATCCCTGAGTAATAAACAATAGAGTGTTTATTATTGTAGAAAACAGAGAAACAACAAAGAGGTGACAGAAAACAATGAACTACCATAAGCTATAGAAAAGCCATTCTTTAAAGACATTAACTGTCTCAAAACTATAGGGTGTCCACGCGCTGAGTACATGCAGAAACCTGATGTCAAGTACTTGGCCACACCGTAAAAGTATTGCAATATTTTAGTGTTGCAGAGCAATGCAATTTTGGAAAACATTTATCTTAGAGGATTAAGGATATTCCTGAATTTGTATTTAAAATCTTTTGACAAGTAATAACATTTATCTTAGAGGATTAAGGATATTCCTGAATTTGTATTTAAAATCTTTTGACAAGTAAATCTTGAAAAAAGATTATTATAACAGAAGGAATTTACTAGGAAATGTTGGAAATCTAAAAAGTGGAGGGGGTTGTTCCCACCAATAGATAACTCGAGGTAGACCCTGAAAGAGAAAAAACAAGAAACGAAGAGAGACTGAAACTTAAACCCTAGGTCGAGTCGGCCTATGTGAAAGGAAATCACATTAATGATGGAATTCAAACCCAGAAGAGATCCCCACAAACCTACATGGGTAAGAAATCTTCAACACTGGGAGATTCAAGTAACCCTCGAAGGAGGGAACAACTAAACCATCACTAGAACAACAACGACAAGAAAAAAGAGATAGCTCGCATCTAAGGTAGCAAAAGCCGACATCATTAACAATTCGGTTGATCCAGATTTAAACAGGAACACAACAAAATACAGAGATAACCATATACACAAATATGCAGTGGAAATAATACTTCATTTCATTAATGGAAAA